>LQRL01067056.1:0-13401 GCA_001703475.1 Hydroides elegans | reverse complement strand
CTATCTGCCAATCATACAAATGCTGTCATTTGATTGGTCAGTAGATACAGTAGTTGAATAAAACCTACACTGATCAAATTAACGCGACACGCAACTCGTAGTCTACAAATTCTATGACTATGATATAAGTCAGACCGATTGTACCTGGTATAAATCTATATATTTATTATGGTCATAAATTGTATCAATACATATATTTAGAGGAACGAAGTTGTTATAAATTATAGCAAGTTAAATCTCAACGATTGCAACGAATGTAATGTGTATATGAAAAAAATAAGAATAAGATACGGAAGCGGATAGTACTTGATATGTTTCCATAGGGTGTTTAGAAGCAGGGTTAAAGTAATTGTCATGCTGTCATGGCTTTCACTCAGCCTGCAAAGATGCCACTCGGGCCGCAGGGGCCCTACAACGTGTGGGTATGTCTCCACCGCGACTCTTTTTTATCTTACAGCGATGGAACCTTCCCTTGAGCAGGAAAAATAAAGCCAAGTAAAAAAAAAACTATCGACCAACTTTATTCACCTGCATCGTATGCAAAATAAAAGTACATATCATATCATGCACTCTGATGTCACACTTTGAAAGGTGATTTTACCAATTCACAAATAGGACATCGAAAATAACGCCCATGTGAAACACAGTGCATAAATATACCCTGACGAAACCCTTCGACAATATTACAAATCGATACCATACTTCTTGAATCTTCAAAAGCTTTAAATAAAATGCCACATAAAATACTTAGATACAAACTGCAATATCGCAATATTATGGTAAACATAATCTCAACACTCAACACAAGCGTCAAACCTTTTTAGTGTTATTGAACACTGTGAGTACTCATCGAAACCTGCAAATCAGATGCGGTTGCCCCCGACGTTCCTTATGAAAATGTTCTTGGTTATTTCCATTTCTTGGCATACATGATCGATCTTCTAAATAATTTAACAATTGGCTCGAATACAAACGTCTTTGCCGACAAAAGCATCCAGTTTAGATGTATCAAAACACCTGAAGACTCATTGAACTGCAACTTGATAACCTACAACAGCGGAGAAAAGATTGACTTATAGAATTTTACCGTACAAATACACGATTCGCCACTGTACAAAAGATGAAATAAGAATGGTTGGAATCATCCTTTAGCGCTCAAAAAACTCCGCGTTCCTTCACCAGCTTACGAAGAATATACGGCCGTTATAAAGTAACAAACGATCATCCGCCCATTTCTGTAGAAAATAAAAGAGAAAACTGCCAGGAAAATGAAGAGCCGTAAGGCTTCGACCATATACCGTATTATAGCAAAGGTCATCAAAGGTCTTCAAAGCGAGATGGAAAACCCATGACAGAAATGCTGCACAAAATGTTATCGGAAAGCGGGGATGAAGACTTCTAGAGACTGGGCATGTATGCTTGTCACCCGAATGCATAAGAATGACGATAAATTCATTCCGGATGACTACAAAGCAATCTTGCTAATGTCCTTCCCTGGAAAGGTATTAAGCAGAATTGTGTTTAACGAAATAAAGTTAAAGGGACAGGAAGTAACTGTCGAGAGCCAGTTTGGCTCCAGACCCGGGCGAGGCACAGTAGATGCCATATACATAGTTAGACAGATCATCGAAAATGCCAAAATCATCGCGTCTCACTACTATTCAAATTTCTTGACTTCAAGGCTGCCTTTAACGCTGTATGGAAAAATGCTCAGGAAAATGATGATCGCAATCGCAAATAGTATGTATTATAGAGTCCTTATACACTGATACAGAGTGCTCCGTTGTCATTGATGGACATTTAACGTAATGTTTATCAGTCTCGAAATTTGTATCAACAAGGATGTCTGATATCTCCTGCTCTATTCAATGTTATCTTGGAATATGACATAAAATAACTCAAAAGACTGGATATTACGCTCTAACTAAACTTATCAATAGACCAATAGACATAAGGTACACAAACGATACTACCCTATAAAACATATTCGAAATCTCCACCTGTCAACCCCACTACTCGAAAATGCATGCCATAAGTATGAAAGTGTAGTGGTATTTTTTTTAAATATATTTTTTTAGTAAATATTTAAATAAAGAAATAGGCCACGCAGAAAAAAATATATTCCTAAGAATCGCAGTACTAAATAGCACTGCAGATTTCACAAGGCGAATAGGATTCGCGTCCAAAGTGATTACCAAACTGAGAGAGGCCATCAGAATTCAGTCATTAAACAGTTTTAACGAGCTAATGTACTCGTGTATGTATACTCAATGAATATACATAATAATATACATTTCAAATTGAATTATGTTGCTTTCTCTCCCTCTCACGCACTCACTCTCTCTCTCTCTCTCACTCTGAATTGATCAGTCAGGAAGGAGTTGCTTGGCAAATTTTGACTCTTACATCATACTTTGATAACCACCAGTTCACTCGTTATTCTGAAATGAATATTTAAAATATGCAAAAATACCTTTTTGTTGGACGTCAAACATATAATTACGTTAATTATTTTGAACGGACTTAATAGTTTTCTTCTATTCAAGCGTTGATGTATGATAACTTTTCATCGGAAAAATACAGAAATTTGAGTATTTGTCGTAAAACGGCATTTTGATAATAAAACATATTAGGCGGTAACTATCAATGAATTTAAAAATAGGTACAATTTAACAAAAGCTATATTTTTAAGAAAAAACCTAATGCGATATATTTAATTGAGAAATAGGAGCAAAGTTTATTGTTCCTATTTGAAACAATATATTTTTTAATTCCATCAAAGGCCTGCAGTTTAGTCATTTTCAAAGTTATCAAGGTAACCACGTCTTTTTTCATAAGCGTTCTTAAAAAGGACTTGTCAGTCGGAAATTTCTTATAACTCTGAAAGTCAATCAATCAAAGAATATCTAATCCCTTCAGAGTGAACATGGTTTCGTATTGGAAACAATCTGAAAGTAGCTAGTTTCCGTAGCCAAGGGGCATGGGGTATCATTAAATATGTTCATCGCAAAGTGTTAGTTCATCATTTATAGTTTCATGTTTTTATTGTTTTAGGGAAAAGTGAAGTCAATGGTCGAGAACTGGACAGGTGAACCCCTGGACCCGACGCCGAATTTTGACTGCCATGTCTCAAAGTTCGCTGCAACGTCAGATGGATTTGAATCATCACAGGTATGCTTTAACCAATAGGAATAAATAAAATAACAGTCATTAGACAGTGCCCTGAAGTTACGCTGCCTAAGAGAAATCCTAGGAGTGAGATGAAGAGAAATACTTCAGAATGAGCACATCCACAAAGCATTTCAGGTGAAAAGCGCAATCGCCGAAGTGTTAAAGCAAAAACAGCTGAGATAGTTGGGCAATGTCACAATTGAGAGCAACTTCTCCCAAGCTTACTGATATGATTTGACATATCCGAGACCGCGAGGCAGGCCACACAAGAAATGGATTACCCAGGTTCGAGAAAATACAAGTCTCCTTATCGCTACCACACAATCATCGGACCGTGGTGATTTGCGTTCAGTCAGTCGTCTGGAAAGTGCACGGACGAAGAGTCCTGAGAATCGAAGTCAAATGAGTAAGTAATTCGAAAGATGACTCAACTGAATATACAAAAAAAGAATTATAGAGGCATCCTCGCCGACCATCCTTAATGATTATGCTAGTTCACGTAGGTTTGAATACGGTAAGTGTGTTTGTATAAGAGTCGATGTCCCTTACCGCACCACTCTGCTATACTACTTAAATACAATAGTCTTATTCCAGAGTGAATTATATATAGAAACAGCATGTTCATTATTTAAATTAATCATAATAGATATAGAGTCGATACTTATATAACTTAAAATAAATTTACATACCTTTTGTTCATATTTGATATTAATTTCTAAAAATATGAGCGTGTCCTTTATTATGTTTTAGAATACAAGCGTGCACAACTTATGCTCATGCCTTGAATTATATATTAGCAATTATATTAAGAGCAAATAACGATTTATTTAGATATTATAGTGACTTATAGAAAAGTCAATTGAGTTTTTTTTAAAAAACAGACCCCTTAAAGAAGAAGCCATCTAAAGTTTTAAACCTTGTATGATACCACCTCTTGATACCAACTCTTGTCGCTTGTCACATTACGAGATTTTTACTTTGATTTTGTTCCCAATCAAATATAAAGTACAAAGTGTAATATGAAATGAAATATTGCTTCGGAAGACGCATAGCTCTAAAGCCAATTTCAAAGTAATTTGCTTATCAGCTTTATTTGCTAGATAATGTATATGTTATAGCTCACGGTATACCTTTAGGTCACGGTATACATGATACATTTCTTGTTTCTTTTACCATTACACCAGTATAAATAAAGTATATGAAAAACATTGACTACATGAGTTTATTGGCAAAATTTAAACATGTACATAAGTATGTTCATGGTAAAACATCTACCTGATAAATGATAGATCCTACCTAATACTTACAATTAATACCCTCTTTGGAGAAATCAAGAACCGTGATTTCCAGCATATTCCTTATGAAAATGCAAAAAACGCAAGAAAATTGGACTTCCCAAAAGGAATACTTAACAAAAACACTTTGTTAGGAAAAATAAACTTGAAAAATAATGTACTTTATCAAATTTTCCTTTTTCAAAAATGGTGTTCATCAAATTTTCCTTTTTCAAAAATGGTGTTCTTTATCAAATTTCATCTAGATACAAACTTTTAAAATGGCATTCTAGCTATACGAATTGAAGAAACACCTTTATGGATTTTTGTCGATAAAAAATTATGTTGACAATTGTGAGTTAAATCCTTTTGAGGAATATATAGCTATGTGTGTTTATACTGATTTACAACTAAGATATGATCATAAATACAAGTATTTCTATTTTCATTTTTAAAAAATGAAATATGTTCCTCTTACCCAGCTAGATAAACTCAGCTCATCTTTCTACAAAATATGAGCACATTTTCGTATGTTTTCAAAATATGATTATTCATTGCATAGATCAATATTTCAAGCTGTTTCGTGCTCAAATAACTACTTTAGATAACATAGGCAGTTGGTTGCCCTTCAAAGATGCTTCTCGTATGACCAGACCCTTACAGTGTATATTCTGCGAACTTTTATTAAGCTAAAATTACAACCTTTAGACTCTATATATAATTCTGATTGTATTCATGTTCGGTTTAGGTAGGTAAATACATTAAATATCATTGTGTTCTTGGGTTTCTGGTATTCGAAAGAGCGAGGTAACTACGTTTAAAACAGTAGCTTAGGCTATAAATTTACGAAAAAAGGACTAACAAAACAGTCCAGTGTGGTGCGGTGTCCGGTTTTATTTTTTCTACAGCATGTATAAAGTATAAAACTGCACTAATATCCAATCCTAAATACTAAATATCAATAATTTTATTTTTTTGTGATTTATAGAAAAATGATTTTGAACGTTATAAAATGTTACAATTTTCTTTTATATCTATAAATTTAATCTAATAGCAGATTTAACTCAATGTTATATTCCTACTGTTGAATTCCACTGTTCAATAGGAGTCTTCACGTTAAGGTACTTTGTTCAGAAAATCTTTGTCTTTCATACTTTATATAAACCAACCACAAAAAGAAATGCTCATTTTAGTCTTGTTATATAGCCAATGAAATATCAGTGTATATGTCGGTTTGTAATTACTGGTGACGTCCCTGGTTCTTGGAAACGTTCATTAAATCAGTGTGTATATATTGTTTACAGTCTCAGATATTGACTAATCCCATTGTAATTCTAAAATTGGACGTAGGACGTGTGTATATTTTTTGAAAGAAAGAAGAAATTACTTACATTTTATTGCACAGACTTAATAGTCAATATAACTTTCTCCATACTGGAACGAACGCACCTGTTGATAACATCCATGGACACGGTTTCCCATTCTTCCTTGACAAACCGTCGCAGGTCGCGCAGCGTATGCTGGGGCCTCTTTTTTTGCGATATCTACATCTTCATATTCCCCAAACGTTATATATCGGATTGAAGTCTGGGATTTTAGGGGGCCAGTCCATTCGTTGAACCCCTCGTTATCCAGAAAATCGTTGACGACACGTCCGCGATGAGGTAACACATTGTCGTCTACGAGGACAGAATTGTCCGGACCGATCGCGCCCGCGTCGGGTCTGACCTGGGATCTTAAAATCCTATCCAAATAGCGGCCTGCAGTTAAGCTTCCCTCTATGAATACAAGATCGATCTTGTAATTGTGTCCGATCGCACCCCAAACCATCACTCCTCCACCATCAAAGGCCTGCGGTTAACCCAATTTGGATGCTGGCGCCGCTCCCTTCTTCATCGCTAAATGCGACAGGTATTGTCTTCCGGAGCTAGGCAGAAGCGGGATTCATCGCAGAATAAACAATTGGCCCATTGTTGTCTGGTCCATTCCCTCTTTTCGAGACCCCATGCGAGGCGTAGACGTTCATGCCTTCGAGTCAGGCCAGGCTTGACAGCTACAGATCTGGACCTCAAACCGTCCGCATGAAGCCAGTTTCGAACGGTTTGTTCCGAAATGCGACGCGCGCCGCGACCTCGGACTTCGTGCAATTGTCGTTGCATGTCCACGGCTGAACCAAACAGACGTATTTAATTGTAGGATTTAAAAAAAAAGGTAAATGGTTTGAAAGTTATTTTACTTTAAGGATGTATAGAAATAACATTTATTTGTTAACCGGCGGTCACGGGACACAGTTGTTTCAATAAATCGATTCTCGCGCGGAGTCGTACAACGCGGCCTGCCGCTCTTCGGCCGGTCTTATTTGTTATTTGTTTCTAGGTATTTCGCAAAAATTCTCCTGACAGTTTATAAAGCAACGTGGAACCTAAGGGCTATGATCCGTTTCGGGACACCGGCTTGGACCTGCCCGACGATTCGGGCTCGATCGGTGTATGATACACGTGCCATTTGGGAACAGCAACATGCGATTTGCACATGTACAGAGAAATGGACATAGTCTATTGGAATTCATCACGATAAAGATTCTCTAGAATAATGCATGCTCATATTGATTCAATCGAAAGAGTCTACATATAACCTAAATAGTTCTATTCAATGTTGTTTACATCTTCAATGCATTATGCAGTGACAGTAACTGTTTAAAGTCTACATAGAACCTAAAATAACAAAATAAGGCACACTGGAGTTGCATGGGGGCATCAGGAGTTCTATTCAATGGTGTTTACATCGTGCATGCATAAAACAAAGTGCCGTGTTCAACGCGGTTTTAGAGAATAATAGGTGTTCATCTAAGTGAATTAAATTTCGGTACTTTTTGTTTTTATCAAAAATTAAACGATAGAAATTTGCAAAACATAAAGTAATCTCTAGTCGAAAAATCAAACCATATAACTTTAAAAAGGCATTAGCAAATAATATACAATAACAAAATTATAGCAATATAAAACAAAAGAGCATATCTTTTTGTGGTGGGTTTATCATACAATATAAAAGGTTGATACCCGAGGCTAAGCCTTGATAAAAATGACAGATTGGCATGCCCTATCGTGAAGGGTGCAAGGATCACTTTTTCCTATCCCTGTCAGCAACAAGTTTAACAACAAACCTAAGGGTTTTTGTTTCCTTTTTATTTACGACATTAATTGATTAATCCAATTATCTAACGTTCCACTTGGACAATCTCGATTATATCACTAAATTCAAAATTTTCCCATTTGGTCAGAGCTCATTTTTTGCACGTTTTCAAAGATGGTCGTTGGGTAGATAAGTGTCTCGATGTAAAAATCATGGGTAGATATCAATGGCAGTGGCGGAGGGATTGGGGTTGTTTTTCTCTGTGTTTTCTATGTATTACCATTAATTTTAGTTCGTTTTTCAAATGAATTCCGAATGATATCTGTGCAATATTTTTGAAAATATTTGCGACAGTAAAAATAATTTGGACAATTTTGAAATCCTTAAAAGTGCTCATTTTTTATTCATAGAAAAAAAAACAATGATAGTAAATTATGATATAAATATTAACCATTATTGTAAACGAATTATATTTGTTTTCGTATGCGATTATACGTAATTTATCGGTCAATTAAATAAAATATCTATCTAAACAAGTTACGTTATGATAAGATTAAACAATGTTTGAATTATACCCCCATTTTAAAAATCACCTTGCTTAAATCATTTGATCAAAAACCAAACATTAATGTTATCCTTAATCATATACTGATTATCAAAAATTGCCTATATTCAAGTTTGAAAACTTTTCAAATTTCTGTGAAGGTATATTTCGGTTTAAAAAAATATTTTAAAGACTTTGAAAACAGTTACAAAACGAAATACAACGGCTTTATTTGTTGAAAAGATCGAGTTACAAAAAATAGTGAACGTATCTATTGTTGTTGTGTAAACAATACAAATTTTGATCATGATCAATTCATAAAACATTGTATCAAAATGATTTTAAAGTTCTATTATTTTTAAATAAAAAAAAAATAAAAAAATGATTTTTTAAAACAAAATCACATATCACAAGAAAAATGGATAATAACCAAAGGCATTGTAATGAGCGATCACGATCGGGCTATTGGGATTTTAGTTTTGTAAAAATTGATTTCGACCTTCCAAATTTTATAAACTAAAGAAAGAATGGTAAGGACATCGTGAGAAATCACTATAATTTCATAGCAACCTTATAAACATTCACTTAACAGTGACTTAATAATGTAACTATAGAGCTTTAATCAACTTTGTAGTGGTATGGCGTTTTGTGATTTTTGATTTTGACCCCGAAGTGCTTAAGGTGAATAATTTAGATATAAAGTGTTTTCAATTGGTTTGCAAATTTCAGAAATCAATAACAATATACTAGACTTAAATAATCTTTTTGTTTCAAAATCATATGCTTTCTTATAAGATTTTGAGAAATGTAAAAAAAAAAGTAATTTTCGATTCTCAGTATATATTAGTAATCAAACCTGACTTGATAATCATTTCGATATTTTTCTTAGCTTCGCCAGCCTAATAAACTCTTCCCCGTACCGTGTACCTCCCACTTGCAATACAAGTTCATCAGGCATGAATTCGATCTCAAAATGCTCCCCTATCAATTCATGCCATCGTTCAATCAGTTTTTCAATTTCAGGACATCGCAATTCGTAACACGCCAGGATTTCTGTTTCTGGCGTGGTCAGCTCCATCATGGTCTCCAACAGCGGCTCCAAACTGCTCTGATAATACACACAATTCGCCAAAATCAAGTAATCCGGAGGTGGTTGAAATTCAGCGGTCGATAAGCCCCAATGAAGTGCCTTGGCGGAAATGGGACCCGATAATTCCTTGCTGTTTTGATCGCAATTGTATTGCAAAAGCGGCACAAGCGATTCCAGATCTGTGAGGATGGACGTTGCTCCATAGTAGCTCGCAAACAGACCCACAATGCCGGGACCTGCTCCTAATTCCAGGACGCGTTTTCCTTTCAGTGCGCTATGGCTGTAGTTGCATGTTTTAGGAACTGTACTCTCCAGGAACTTGGCAAGGCAAATAGCTGCATTATAGACCTGGTTGAGAAATAAACCAATGTTTAGTCACT
Source organism: Hydroides elegans (assembly GCA_001703475.1). Classification (NCBI taxonomy): domain Eukaryota; kingdom Metazoa; phylum Annelida; class Polychaeta; order Sabellida; family Serpulidae; genus Hydroides; species Hydroides elegans. The sequence goes on along the minus strand of LQRL01067056.1, from coordinate 3,810 downwards.
GAATAATAAAAAATAAAGTTATGCTGATGACGATTAAGAATGTGTTTCAAATAATGCTCACATATGAGATTTTAAAAATAACAATTTTTTGGTGACCATTAATCTTTTACCCAACTAGACATTTTTGTTGATGCACTTTTTCTTTTCAAACGAATAACACCACACATAAGTAATAAGTATATGTATATACGGATTAATATACGTAATATATTCGCTTGGGAAAAAACTTGATTTGCATATACAATTGTAGCACTCACCCAACCGCCAAGACTTCCCGAATTCTTGGTTTGGTATGCCGAGATTGTCGACCCGTCGGCGGTGTCGACGTAAATTTGTTGCAGCACGTCGTAGGGAATCTGGCCGTAGAGACCGAGGTCCATGGTCTTCCGCTTCACTACTGTATCCATATTCCGTATTGATTTTGTTTAAGATTGAATTATAATATCCTTTTTCGGTTTCTAAAGTTTCTTATTTAGATTTATATAATTTCCGTTCTAAATTCGTTTAAATTAATGTGTTATATTGAGCCGTTACATTGGGTACATCCTTTTCAACGACAAAGTAGTGATAGTTCTTAAGTTTATAACAATGTTAATATTACAATGACCTAGTGCTCGCGGTATTGTTACACAGTTGAGAACCAACCAAAGGACAACAAGAGAACTGGAAAGCTATTAATAATCCACCGTTCTCTTTACATATTTTGTTTTGCTACACATTACTGCTTTAGAAAGTTGTTTACAACAAACACCTAGCCAAGCAATATAAAGGTGAGCCGTCTGGATATTACTCCATTTCCCATACTGATGAGCGGAGCAAAGCAGTGCAATATACCGGTAGTAAGATAGCATTGTATATATATTGTAAACAGATGAAAGAAAAAACAATATGTAGCTCTTGTCAGCAATGAAATAAAAAAAAGTTACCTTTGTCTATTTTTTTTTCATTAACTTCAATATCACATTGTGTGCACAATGGAAACCCAAAAACCATAATCTATGAAGTCCGAATAGTACATCCATTTGGCCACGGTTGCTTTTACAAACTCATAAAATGACACAACGTCGAAACACAGTAGAATTTAGTTTGTCGAACGGTCTATTTATCAACAGCACTGTTTAAACCTAAAAAAAACGACGTCGAAACCAAACCGATGTTATGTGATATAATAACAACGTCTATATGACATCTGTAACATTTTTCACATTCATATGAAAACATAAACAAGCCATATATATTAACATAACCACTACCATACATACAACTCGCAAAACATTTGAAATTTGCTGGAACTTCGAGATACAAGATATACACTTTCATTCCCAGTCACTTCCATGAAAACCACGCCCAGTCACATTCTTATAATACCGATTGAAATTTGACACAATAATGGGCGCAGGAAGCGCTAGCCCAAGCGTCCCTCCCATGATGCACCCAATCGCAATGACTTTGCCCCACGGGCTCTTGGGCACAATGTCCCCGTATCCCACGGTCGTCATGGTTGCAACGCCCCACCAGTATCCCTCGAGCAGCGACGTGATTTGAGTGCCCGGATAGTCGTATTCTGCGTAATAGAGCACGGCCGCCGATATGCAGCCTCCCATGATGAGCATGAATAATATGAGACATAGTTCTCTGAAGCTCTCAGTCAGCGCCACTTTCCAAATGCGGAGGCCTTGGCTGAAGCGACTCAGTTTGAAAATGCGAAAGATGCGAAGTATCCGTAACACAAGGAAGCCGCCGCCTTTCTTCGAGGCCCAGCAGCTCTGCAGAGAAAGGTCTATCCCGAGTGTGACGAATATTGGCAGTATTGAAAGCACGTCAACCACATTCATTAATGTTTTGATGAATTTCAGTTTCTTTGGACATGTAATAAATCGCACGAGGAATTCAATGGCGAACCACGACACGCATGCGCACTCGATGAAGAAAAACTCACTTTCCATATTCGGTAGTTCCACCTCATAAAAGTCCGTTCCGTTGAACCGAGTGTATTTTAGACATTCTGGACGTTTATAATCCGGCATCGTCTCAACACAGAACACAAAGACCGATAGAATTATCAAAGCTATCGAAAACATAGAAAGGATTTTAGCCCCGCGAGACGAATGAGGGTACTCAAATAGATTCCAGAGTTCCAGCTTGAAATTCCCATTTGCATCTTCAAATGTCTCCTCCTCTAAAATGCCATACTTTTTCCTAAATTGTTGTAAAATATCATCTCCGAGTTCAAAGAATTCAATCGCTTCTAGAAAAGAAGTGTTATGCACATACATTGGTTTTCGCAGTCGACCAGTTTGATAATACGCGAAGATGCCTTCAAAACACACAGGACTATGATCGAAATAAAATTCATTGCGGTTGATATCCCAAAATTTATTTAGCTTCTCATCGTTTCCAAGCAGCGTGTCGGGAAAACGATGTAAAACTGCTCGATAGGTTTCGAAGCATCGTCCGGAAATGTTAATGCGAACGCGCATAAACTCACTCAACTTATTTTGATTTATGTCGTTCATGGTTCACTCATTTATATGTTAATATCTCACAATTTTTAATTAATTGTGAATAAAAGTTGTTTTTCAATGATTATTCGATATATATCTACAATACTGATTTTTCTTTACAAATTGAATTTCGCTCTGCATTTTTTTTTGTATATGTCATGTACATTCCAATGCAGGTTTGTATATATTGTAGCATATTCTGTGCGTCATAAATTTACGAATAATTCACAATAGGACATATTGATGAAGATTAGCGACGATATGATTTATAGTTTAGACTATTTTTGTATGGGTTTGTTATGAGACAAGATATAGGGATTGCCAAAATTGAAGCATTTTATACATAGCTAACGGCACTTTATTGACAAAAGAATAGCCTCGGTCTAAGACCGTGTTTCTTTTGTCGTATAGGAATAACCGTTAACGGCTGATCGACGATCCAATGGACCATAAGGAATTATTAGAAATCAACAGAAAACAACGTTTTTGGTCCATATGTCCTATCAAAGCGAAGGTATGTAAAGCCATTTAGAATATAGATAATTTTAATTTCAGGGAAATCCGAGATTATACCCTATATAAATTATATATTTCACATAATAATATCAAGGGACGAAAGGTACATTTATGCTGCTCAGCTTGAACCAACCTATTGTTCATTTGCAGAAACAATTTCGCACCATCCGCCAAAACCCACAACAGTATCCTTGAAATGTCTTTATCGCGTATGTTAACGTCGTCACGTCCTCGAGGAAAGTTTGACGTCGCTACGATCCGAAATGAGACGTCCCCGGTATAATGAAAAATGTCGTCATTATCAACATCTAACACCTAACATAATCCAACACCTAATAGCATTGCGAATACCCCTACATTTTTTTTAATTATTGACTGTTTTTAGTAGGAAATATTTCGATTCATACTTGGAATATTCCTTAATTACCAGAAATTAAATAAATGTCAGAAAATGACGCCACTTTAACTTCAAAAAGAGGACAATTTGAGAACACGTACCGCATTGAATTTGTAGGCGTAGTGGTCGACGTACATCCGACGCCTAAAAACTATGGCAGGCAAAAGTGGGCCGTAAAAAGGGCTTGAGTAGGACGTGTATGTGCTGAATGGGAGATTATACTTAAGCGAAAAGGAAACGCAGCACTTTGCACAGGTATCTATAAAGTTTATATATGTTATATAAAGTATATTAGTAGATAGGAAATGCGGGTATGAGCACAGGGCTAGCACACTGAGTCAATCTGGTATTATCGCCCACACATTTATGCGTTTTTATAACGTCACGACGTAT
>LQRL01067055.1:17977-28945 GCA_001703475.1 Hydroides elegans | reverse complement strand
ACACACACACACACACACACACACACACACACACACACACACACACACACAAATAAAATTGTAACCAGTAGAAGATAACCTTATTTTATAGACGCCCTCATTGAAAAAAAATAGTCAAATGAATTTTAACAGCCTATCCCATTATCTTTTTGGGGAATGAACAAAGCAATGAATACAACTATTTTACACATATCTTTTCATTTTTAAGAATTTTAAGGCAATGATCTGCAGATTTGGCCAAAAAAGAAAACTACGATCTCGTTCAAAGATATAGAGCTACAGTTTTTCTTTGGATAGGCGGAGGTATTTTTTTTGTAATTTTTCGATGGACCAAAGAGTATTTTTCCTATATGGGGCTGACGTTGTAAGGGCGAAAGTGTCTAAATCATATTTAAGGATAAAGTTATAGTAGTAATGTCCGCATCGCATTATTGATACGTCCTTTAAATAAAGGTTGTCTATGATCATTCTGTTCATGTACCAAGTGAAAATTCTGCAGCTTTTGAGCTCGTTTCATTGGGTATTAATGGTACATAACAACAAGGCAGGAGTACCCAACGGGCATTTTTTTAAAGTGTCTTATTTTACTTCATTTGGCACGAAATGAACACAACACTTCTTTAAACCTTATAACTATTTTTAGCTAAGGACTAATTTTATTCTAAATTTGCCAGCTAGGAACAAAGAAAATATTTTTTTTTTCCAGCAACTTTGAACAGGACTGCCAGCAGAATTAAACATTCACATACTGAAACGTTACTTTTCGATATAGAATAGAAAAGCTTCTTTTTGTGCTTTGTTATATAAATCTTCCATGAACAAGTGTATATAATTTATATTTATATGCCTTAATGCAATTTCCAATTGAAATCGAAGATTGTTTATGCCAATAGAAACATATTTTATATTGGATTTAATTTTTTTTAAATGCCAGGAAAATATAAAATATGTCAAATGCAATATTCTATCTATTCTGTTCTATGAAAATTCCAGCAAGATATCAATTTGAAAAGAATAGATATTTCACCGAATAAATCACTGGGTACTCCTGACACAGCATTCAGTGACTAACATACAAAGTGTTTTTTTTTAAAGATTGTGTTTACACTGTATCTATTGCTCTTTTAATCTCAACAAACATAAAACTTCACAGAAACATTATTTATTGCATTTAAATTACATAAGAGTGTATTTATAACGCTCACGTTTTAATAATAGTAGTTTTTCAATGTGCAAAAAATATGTTTATCTGAAATTAGTAATGTTATACGGGGGTTTCGTATAGGTGTTAATGTATTAATGTAAATGAATATAGTTAGATTGAAAATGCAACAACGGACAAACTAAAATAAGACAAATATATTCTATATATATTTTAGTAATTGTTTAATTAATACTAATAGGTAAAAACCAAATCACTTAAACATTCATAATTTTGGCCCTTTGAGGATTTTATTTATGTTCCTTACTTTGATGAACATTTCATTCAGATGCCATTATCGAAGAAAAAAACAATACTACAATTCGCGACGAGAGAAATCTGTCAATTATTATCCTCGAGAAAGCAACAAAAAACAATTTCACGAGAGCTTTCACTTGGAGATATGACAGATTTCACTCGCCACTCATGAGATATTGTTATATATTATTGACTCCGTTTTGAATTTGGAACACAAGTATTTAAACGAAAGTTCGACATTTGTATGAGTGTAGTTTGATGTGCGGAAATTTTGGAAAAACATGTATTTTCTAAGAGTACATTGTCGTTTTCATGTTTTTTTATTATAGTCATTAGGCATAGACTTGTGAATAGCAAACGTTCTCGTAATAAAATATATATTTAAAAAAACTAATAGAAATAAATTTAAAACAAAGAAAGAAAAACAAAACGAAATGGTATAAATTGGTACAGAAAAGCTATTATGCTGAGCGTGCCATAGATTCATATGTTAAGATATATATTAAGACAGCAGCACACACACTTGAGCGTGAACAATACATACGTTCGTTGTTTTTATTGCAAATCTTATAAGTATAACCACATACTTTAGTCTTACCATACATGTTAAAGTCAAACCGCAGAGGATTTTATAAAAGTTGCTCTTTTTCAAATGCAACAAAAATAGTTACATATAAAAAAAATACTCTAACCGAATATATTTTCAAAACATTACTTACGATATATGAATATTCATTACTTGATGGGGTCTTTGATTCTTCATTATATAACTCAATTTATTTATTGAACCAAGAGGTGTTTTTTTTTATTTAGAAATAGTTTCTTGAACACATAAAAGCGAATTGGCTGATTGTGTTTGTTATGTTATTTTATCCATGTATTTATGTTTCTGAGATTTATCTGACATGGTACGCATGTAAAGAAAGGACATACAATGAATAAACAATAACCATAAATTAAAATTGCACTCTTAAATATGTGTAAAACTATTATCACATATGAATTATGTACATGTTTTTGCAAAGAAACATCGAGCAGCATCTGTATTATCGCCATGTTAGTTATTCGCATCTGATTATGTCTTTGTAAAACCGTTCTGCTTTTCCTGAACTATCACTTCATACTTCATTGCAGATGTGAATTTGAAAAAAAGGTACGTCAAGCCGATAGCCCGCAGCCTTAGTCATTAAATCTTTGGTTTGCGTATGCATTTCAACATGTTTTTCTATAGCGTGTCTGCAGCTTTCCAAAAACACATTACTGAAATACAGAAAAAAGATAAAAGCGCATCTCACAGTCGTACGCATTTTTCATAAAGCCGTATAATAATGTTTAAAAATATTAATGCTCTATTAAAACGGATGTTTGATGTAAATGACACCCCTTTCCATGATATAATTAATGTAAAAATGAGTAAACTGTTAAACTTACGATGCTAATACTCCTTTATCTACTTATATCACATAATTTTGATTGATTGGAAAATTACCATGGAATCTATAAATAAACTTTATTTGGTTATAGATCTTTTTATATTTATATGAACTCGTTTTTTTTAAATCAACCAAGATCAACCAATTTTGATAGACAAAACTAATTAATGTTTCCATATAATTATGTGTAGAAATATTTAACTAATACTTACATGACGCCTTCTATTTTATACAAAATCTATATCATTAGTACAAGAACATTAATAACCTTCTTTATGCCATGTGAGAAAATATTGTCGTTACTTGAAATTAAACTATTTTTGCAATAAAAATTTTAATGAAATTCATATACATGTATATTGTTTGGATGCAAACACGAATATTCTTTTATGACTAAACATAACATTGAAGGACTAGCAAACAGAGTGTTTCATAACATTTTGCCATTATTTCATGCTAGTTTTTTTATAATAGGTTTATTAACCGAAAATTTATTTGTCTTAAAACATAAATAACACATACCTCAATGCTCCATCTTTTTGATGATACAATTTATAGCATACCCTTGTTCACATTTTAGCAATTTATTTTTTTTTATATATTTTATACTTTAATATAATAAATACATTTGAAAATCTGCTAAATTTTACGTAACATTGATATATTATTCATATTGTAAAATATCGTTTATCATTTCACGCATTTTCAATACGATAAAACACAAAGTGATTTCAAACATACACGACTCCTTGATCAGCAAAAACAATTGGGACAATTGTCTTATCTTTTTAATTTTCAACTACCCGCAGGTGAATTGTTGATGCCTTTTGTCATTGTGCCGCGGATAACAAGTATTGAAATTGAATTGATGGTTATGCTTAAGGCACATCACGATTCTATTGACAACACCTTGTACGCGTGAACAAGCCTCAAATGCCTTTGTATATTGAATGACGTCACATATATTTGTAAACACTCCCCAATTGTCATACATATATAAACACTAGTTTAAAAGATACCCATCGGTTTACTGATTAGCCCCTATTAGTTTTATTGAAATAATGTCAAGATATCATAGAAAGTATTGTATGAAAATGTCAAACTCTTACTATCCTCCTCTCAACCATCCTCCTTCTTGAATATTTGTCGTATTGTGCATAACGAATTATGTAGAGTTAAAACAATAAAATAAAAAATAAAGTAAATAAACCTTGAAGATAAGACAAATAAAATGATTTGAACTGCCAGATATTAAGAAAGCATATGAAGAGGGGAAAAGGTTAGGCAGGATATGCGCATGATTTGAACATATGTGCAATTCTTGATTAAGTGCATGTTGTTGTACAATGATTATTTTGGAATATAATTGACGAATTAAAAACTATGAGAGTATTTTATAACTAATCATGTGTCTTGTTTCCTACCATTGTATGATGGATCACTGTTGAATATATATGTCTTTAAAAAAATGAACTATATTTTATAATATAAAAGATTTTGTGTAAAATTGTTATAGCTGAGAACGAAAAAACATCCCCTTACTGTAATTGGCATAATATAAGGTCTTGATTATTAGCAGAAAGAACATGAAAAACCAGATATTTCGATACACGAAGCGTGATTTACACAAGACAAGGTATACAAAAGATTACGAAAAACAACTATGAACTGAAAGTATTCAAATCGCCGGTTACTTGTTAAAGTTTCTTATGAAAAAAACTGCGATGGGCGCAGCCACTGCTTTTATGCCAGGTGATAAAGAACAAGGGGCCTAAACCACTTGTTATCACCTTTCCCTTACCAAATTAATCTTATCACCTGCTTTACATTACATTTCAATTCACATAAGATACGAGACAATATTATAATGTTGTTCAATCAAGTTTATATATTAAGTATTACTTATAATAACCTTTACGGATAATTCTAATAATGAGACAATTCTAATAATAAGTAATTTTAGTATTACTTATAATAACCTTTATGGACAATTCATGATACAGAATAGCATTTAAATTCATTATAATTTATTCACTTCCCTCCCTCATTACTGTTATAACCCTTTCCCTTACCAAATTAATCTTATCACCTGCTTTACATTACATTTCAATTCACATAAGATACGAGACAATATTATAATGTTGTTCAATCAAGTTTATATATTAAGTATTACTTATAATAACCTTTATGGATAATTCTAATAATGAGACAATTCTAATAATAAGTAATTTTAGTATTACTTATAATAACCTTTATGGACAATTCATGATACAGAATAGCATTTAAATTCATTATAATTTATTCACTTCCCTCCCTCATTACTGTTATATCCCATAAGACGATTTCGAATTGCATTCACAAACAAAAAAAATACTTATATTTCACATTTGCGCCACCATTCTCTTCATATGTTTGTTCTCGAAGTAATGATTCCAGAAAGAAATTCTGATCTGAATCTCCTGTTTCCAATCTCAAAAAGTAATCGTAGTCAATTGAACACGGGCCACATTGATCACTAATCGGTATCAAATGTCTATCCCTTTGTATTTCTGGGTTTTCGACATAATAAGCAGCGAATTCTGCAAAAGACACATCGGTGGCACATGTTAGGTTTTTCATTCTTGCTTGAGGACGCATAGCTTTCGCAATTTTCGGACCCATAAATCTCTAGTATGGCTTACATTTTTCACCTTTCATTAACCGGGCACCACTTTCAAGTTTGTTCTTATAAAATGAGTAAAGTCGTGCCAATGGATGCCGAACTGTTAAGACCTTTGTATAACTATCTAATACCTCACGTCTAATGCCTTCCTCTTCTATTCGAGCAATCCACCGCAAACCAAACTTAGGCAAGGCTTTATGAATCGTGGCAATTCTGAATAATTTACCATACGCTACGTTTCCATATTTGTTTTCAAATACGCTTTTGAATACTGTGCAAATAAGCTCTTATATGTTGTACTCCGAACCTTTCCACAGTGGCAGTAGATGATTTTGTGTTTATCATTCACGAGCAGATGCTTAGAAACCATGTTTGTAAGTTGCCCTGTCAGCTCGGCTGTGGTTAGACGTGTGGTGTCATAGTCCCTCTGACATACGTTGAAACGTGAGCCTTCCTTTCTTGGTATGAGCATTTGCGAGTGGATGAGGCACTCGGCCTTTCGCCGTTTCTGATGTCTATGGGCGCAATATTTGAAATTGATAATGAAATGTATTGTAAAATCACAATGGAACATCATCATTATATAAAATATAATTAAAATACGATGGTCGCCGACATCGTCATCATTATCAACATCATAATCCAAATGAATTTAAGCAAGTTATAGATTAGGTAAACACATAGATGAGATAAAAAGCAACAATTTATACAGTCAGATGTGTGAAAGCAAACGGACGAAACACGGATGTTATTATCCACTATATCAACTTCACTTTAAAATGGGGGAAGTAAAATAATCTTTTAAAAACAACAATCCTTGCTGTTTCAATTGAGTTGCTTTATTTTGAAGATTTTATGTGATTAATCATGTGACCTACAAGAATTTGCATGGTTGCATGGACACATGTCGTGGTTCTGGGTCATGTATAGGAAATGGTCCCCTGATTACGCACCGCCAAATGAGTAGTGAAGGGTTGTATGACATTTTACGCAATTTAAAGTACTCAAACCACGAAATTTTTGTCGATTTTTCGTTCCAATATATCAAAATAGATACTCTGACTCTCAGGTTATCTAACCATAGTTGTTTTAAGCCGCATGAGATAGCATCGGCTCAAATATGTCCTTTGAAGTTAATTCTAATGTCCGTGATATATGTTCGAGATAATCTTTTAATGATGATTGAAAAGAGAGTTTCATCAGTGGCAGAGTCTATCAAAAAGTTTTGTCAGTGGCAGAGTTCCCCCAATCCTGGGTTTTACGAAGAAGTGAAGCAGACATAAATATTCATTATGTTTATACCAGTCATACAACATGCAATATAGAATTAATAGGAATGGACTTCAGGATGTTGATACGTGACTTGGGTTCTTGTGAGGCAAACTATACATACCATCATTGTGATAAAACTGAGTTTTTGTAATAAATAAATTATGAAAATTTAATTAACAAATGTTGATAGAGTGGCAATCATGCTCCTTTCTAAGTCTTTCCATTTTTATTTCTAAAAGGATCGTTCGCTCGAATGACGAATATATGTTCCTGTCTGAAATATGTTTTGTAAAATGTAAGGCTAGAGCAACGTTGTTTGGATATATAAAGGTATCTGCGAGCTCCTCGTTATTGCAGGGCACGATTCTCTTATTTAAAAAAACCTTTGTCAAAAAATAATGATGTGTCGCAAGGCAATGAGTAAATGTAAGTCATGCACCTATCCCTAACAGATAATTTAATATCAGTACCTTTATGATTTTTTGAAATATTAAGTTATAGTTAAGATCCGCGTTCTGGATGGATTTCTAGAACTTTGGAAGCTAATTCTTTATTATTAATTTCGTTCTTTTATATAATGTTGGTCATTTATGAAAATAGATAGAGAGTATGAATCGGATTCGAGTTCAAATACGCCGAAGGGGCATGACAAACACGATAATTCTTTATAGACCATTCAGGTCAGCAATAATTGCAGTCTGAAGTTCGCTGTAAGTCATATGGACAAATGCAGTTTAACTTTGGACTGTTTTGTTCATGGTTGTGTTAAGAGAGTTTAAGCGGTTGTCGCATTGACGAAACCATGAGCCTAAGTTTTCAGTCAAGACTCAGATGACGTCGTCCGTATAATCAATCGTTTAACGGTTGACGCTAATTATCTAAAGCAAAACCTTATTCACCTCGTCTGTAGTCGCGTCATTATGCGCTTCATAATACATCACCTTGCTTATGGAGCCGACGAATGCAAACAGTGATCGGGTAGTTCTTCCGCTGCTACGTTGAGATTCCGTAGGAATCATTCTAATCACATTCATTATGGCCTATTTTGATGATTGTATCCCTGAATTATAACATGGATTATTGTTTGAATTGGAGTCACAAAGTCACAGTTATTTATATCAATTCGTTCAAAGCAATCCGAAGTAGGAAGTTTGTCATCTTGTAGATCCATAATAATGTCTTGAGAATGTAGCGAGTGTTCTTAAAAATCGACAAAATCTAATCTGAAGACAGGGCGTTCAGTGTGTGTGCCCCAAAACTTTGGAACAAACTCCCAGACTCACTACGATCATGTTCCGACATAACCATTTTCAAACGAAAACTAAAGACCGAACTGTTTAATGAGTTTTTAATGTAACTATTTATTACTATAATGTTCTTAGCTAAATATTTGTTTATAATGCACCACTATAAGTATTTACTATGTGTTCAATTTTTTATTATCTAGTTGTAAAATCTTCTGATAAAGTGTATCAAGCTCAATATTTGTTTTACAATGGACCGCTATAAGTATTAACTACGTATTCTTAATTTAAGCTTCTAGTCATATAATGTTCTCATATAGTCTTTAAATGTATTCAGTATTGTTCAGCGCTATGAACATGTCAATGGTATGGCGCTATATAAAAACCGTATATAATAATAATAATAATAATAATAATAATAAACGAGAAGGCGAGCGATGAGAATAAAAGTTGTTGTCATCTAGATATTTATCGTGAGACTGAATGAGGGGCATATAGTATCAGTTATTTACTCGAAAATGATAAGGTCACTTAATCAAAATGATAACCACGGTTCATTTACTTTAAGATTTAAGATTATATTTCTAACTTGATTTACTCAATACAATACATTTAAATAGAGATTTCTAATTAAATACGGATTGACTATATTTAACCTTAAAGACTTATCAGATGACATATTGCATGCGACATGCGACGAGCGGCTAGGACTTAGTGGGTGATAAATACACCATGCAAAATGTCTGTCTCAACGAAAATATACTATGCATAAAAAAATCGGCTGCAGGCAGGTTGTTATGTAAACTTAAATACGAGAAGCTCAGTTCAGACGAATTAATATGGCCTAAATTTAGAAAATTTAAAAGCAGCATAAGCTAAAGATTTTATAAATCATAAGATAAGATAGGTGTACATTTAATTCACTGTTATTTTGTCTTACTTCTACATGTGAATAACTTAACACCTATGTGACGTCTCACACATTTATTGACAAACTATTTTATATATAAGTTCATGTGTATATAACTATTTCATTTTTATTGCGAATTTTATTTTTTTTTATTGTTGTCAATTTTTTCTCTTTGTGACCTTCAATTATTTTATAAATTAATATAGAATTATTTGACTATTTTACTCGAGATCTCATCTTTATCTCCTTACAAAGAAAATGTGGAGTTATTTTCTCTTCTATAAACACACTAATAAACGGTGTCCCATTATATTTAGTACACATTTTATTAAATGTAATTTATCATTTAACGGCACATTATTTTCCCCGTTTTTACCTCTAAGCTATCTTGGCTTACAACAACGCTCTTATAATATTCTTGACAATTGTCGGATTGTTCCTGCTGTGCTAAATCATTTGTGTGTGTTGTCGCTATTGTGATCAAAATGCGTTCATGGTGATGGTTCATGGTCGAGGGGTCCGACCATGTCAATGTGCATTCTATTGAATATTTTATCAACGATGGTGAGGGGCTCTATTTGTGAGCTAACCGGCTTTCGGCGCATTAGCTGCTTGACAGTTGGGCAATATTTCAATTAATCTTCCAGATCAGTGTAATATCTGGGTCAAAAATATTTACTGGAAAGCTCAGGATAACATATAACAGAGCCAAAATACAGGAAAATAGGGAATCGTGCATGTTTGACATTGTTTGTTGTAGATATGGCACGCTGCTTAAAAGCTTGTTTTCTAAAAAAAGAAGATTTTCCCCTTGAATAATACCAGCGATAAGGATTATCATTATCAAGTGTAACACTTTCATTTGCAAAAGAAATGCGTCTTGTCATTTTATCATCAGGAGTGCGAGAGTTTTTAGATATTCAATAATGTATTTGTAAACATCATCATTTGCTTGTGCATTAGACATGTGAGTGGATTCTAATACTTTAAGAAGATTGTCATATAATGCTATTGATCCATGCTCCTTATTTGTTGGATTATGTTTAGTGCTTGTATCGGTTACATAGTAATGATAAATCTATAAGACTCTTTAGTAATTTCATCGTATTTGCGCCTACTTAGTGCATGTGTTACAACATTTGACTTACTTTTATACAATATATTTTATATCACATTACTGTAAAAACAGCATTAACCAACGACCAAGTCCATCTCTGGAGTCCATAAGAGATTTAAGATATTGAAGTGGACAATAAGAAGAACGCGCTTCAAACTCACGCCCAGCTACGTAAAATCTAAAATAACAAATGGCCTAAAAGATGTGCAAACTTTTGTGCTCTGTTTCACTTTTCACGATCTTGCGCCGATCGATATTTCCCTCCGTAATTAATAACACTTTTCTTGTAGATCATCAGAATATTGTGATAAGAAATAGCCAGATGAATAATTTAATGCATCATATGTAATATTAAAGTTGGAATCAACGTTAGTAAGGACCAAAATAGGAGCATTGTCTTTTGTTTTAATTCATCAAATGCATATTGATACTCCTCTGTTCAATTGAATTCATTCAAATGAATTATTGCAATTGCTTAAATTTATCGGGCAATATTTTAACTACATCAGTCTACTTGAACACCTATATTAGAAACTATATGACCAATATATGAAACCTTATGTTTACAGAATTGCCATTTGCTTTGTTTCATGTTTATATCTGCTTTAATTATTTTGTCAGAGACTGATTGCAAATTTTATAATATATTTGAACTCATCATCATTTGCTTGTTCAAAAGATATGTGAGTAGATTCTAATACTTTAAGAAGATTGTCATATAATGCTATTGATTCATGCACCTTATTTGATTGATTATGTTCACTGTTAGTATATGTTACAGAGTTTATGTGAAATTCATCGTATTCACACCTACTTAGTGCTTAGTGCATCTGCTACAACATTTGACTTATTTTTTTTCTATTTTTGTATC
>LQRL01067055.1:0-17664 GCA_001703475.1 Hydroides elegans | reverse complement strand
CTTCTTCCTCCGTAACAAATAATCTTTTTCTTGCCCATCCTCAGAGCATTGTGATAAAAAACAACCATATAAATAATTTGATGCATCACTTGTTATATATAATTTGTAATCGAAGTTCAAAAAACCAACATAGGAGCATTGCTTATTTTTTCCTTTAACGTATTAAATGCATTTTGACACTCCTCGGTCGAATTTAAATCGTTATCTGATTTTATTGCCTTAAATGGCTTATCGTTCAATGAAATCCTTATCAAATTGTCTATAGTGATTGCATGATTCCAAAATGATTGCACTTTCTTTAATTAGTTTATTTTTTTAACTGCATCAATTTTACTAGGGTCTTCCGGACACCGTTCTTAGAAAAGATATGACCAAGAAATTAAACGTTATCTATATCGAATTGGCATTGGCTTTGTTTAATTTTCATGTCTACTTTAATAAGTTTGTCAAATTATTCAAAAGTCGAGGCTAGGGATGTAAATGTGGTTAAGCAACTTCATTTAGTAACCTATAATCTTTTACCATTCGTTATGCACCAGACTTTTCTTAACAAGTTAGACAGACAAATTCTAACGCGTATCGGATTCAGGGATTCTGAGATTAAACCATGTTTAAGAGACTGCACATTGTCTTTCAATCCCCCTCTTATGTTCTGGTGACACCCTATAAAACCACTAACAAAACATATAATTATCATAAGTTAATCTCTCTGATCTGCATTACTCGCCGATTTTGAAAGAGCAATATCTTACTTCACAGCAAGTTGCATATATTCGGCTCGCTGAGATTTACTTAGATTGTTTAATTCGGATAATAATTTTGAATATTTTATCCGAATTAAAATTGAATATCTTGATAATTCTTTAGTAGGACTTAAAATACCAGTGCATGCTGTTATGTTATGATTATACACAGAAATTATCGCCTCGCTGCTACTTGGTATAGTAACAGCCCCACTGACCCTGAATAGGGTCTTATGGGAGTCACCTGACTTTCTCGCTGTCTTCCTTATTTTATTAAGACCATTTAGACTATTATTCTAATGAGTAATATGTTTGCTGCAACTAACGTCTGTGTTATGAAGCTCAAAGAAATCTTCATCTTATATTAAAGGTAAATCTACACCGTCTCATATAACAAATCGATGTACAAAATCATGACCACCGATTTTTATATTCAATAAAGCATACCACAGACATCCCCATTAAAACTGAAAACACCTAAATAAATGTGTCGTTTAGCAATAAAGAGAAAGGTGAAACAAGCAGTAAAGATTTTGAATGAGCTTATGACGTCATATTGTCGTATTGTATTGTGCTGGATTCCTATCCATATTGGTATCAATGGCAATGCCAAAGCGGATAAAGCCGCAAAACAAGCGCTTAACAAACAAGTGTCACCAAGCATGGTACCGTATACTGATTTTAAACATTTCATTAATAAATACATATACGATTGTTGGCAAAAAAAAATGGAATGAGTTAACAAATAACATGAAATACAAACAGTAGTTGCGGAAAATAACTGTTTTTATCAATCATCGAAAAAATGACTCGATGATAAGACGTTTAAGATTAGGACACACATATTTTAATGCTAGTTATCTTTTAAGAGGTGAGCCAGTACCAGAGTGTATACTCTGCGCCTCCACATTAACTGTGAAACATGTGTTAAGTTAATTGATTTTAATGAGATTAGAGATGAATTTTATGCGACAAGTACATTAAAAGAACTCTTCGAAAAGGTATCAAGTAACACAATTATAGACTATGTTAAAGCTATTGGAATATATAATTTAATACAGATATTTTAATTAAAAGGTAAATTATTTTATAAAATGCACTTGCACAAATATATAGTTTAAATTATTTTTAGTCTGTACATCAATGAAATACACAATATAATCCACATAGGATTGGCCGTGTCGTACAAAATACACTTCTATAAAAAAACTGATGCATTTAATCATATCCTCAACCAGCAATAACTAATACGTTCACGGAAAGTTGTCAAGTTGATGTAATGTTTAATTGATAAATGTCTTATTGATAAATGTGCCAATTATCAATAATGCATAATAAGTGATAATACACTTTTAAGTGATAAAATCTTATCAGTATGAATTTCATTAGGAATTACAATCATCGTGCGACATACTAATCAAACGCGTGTACCAGATCACAAACTAAAGTATAAATAGAAACTGTTTTTCTCAAAAAAATAATACCGTTTCAAGCATGGTTGTTATATATGAACGGTAATTGCATAAAAAATAAGAACTTTAGCTATTAACAATATATCGAATCATTATCGGTTTCTTATACATCGAAACATAGACATATCATGTTCAAACAAAAAAACATAAGATATTATATATGATTAGTTTTGTTTAATGTGTGATCTTGGCGAAATCATAACTGCTTGTTTATGCAAATGATAAATATGGAGAAACATGTAGTTTGGTATGTTTGTATATACATTGCATTCATGCGCGCCGCTAGTAGCAAATCAACGGAAGGCAAGTAGTAGATCAGTTTCAACAATAACTTTAGATCTCAAAATACAAAACAAAAAAAGAACTGATGGACAATAAAAGATTTTGCTTAAATAGCTGATTATTAAACATATAGAAAAATAGCAATATCAACTGTAATAATAAATTTCATTTATCATAAACAAGATAATCAATATACATAAGACGTAACCATTTGTTACAGATATATATAATGTATTATTGGAAAAAGAAGAATTGGTCACAAATGGGCAGACTAGGACCTTTGCGCGTAGTTTCGATTTTCTTATTTTCAAAATTGTTTTATTTATTTAAAGTTTGTTCCTATTCATAAACTTTTTTTCATTATTTCTTCTTGCATAAACAATAACATTTTCAAAGTAAAATATGATTTTCAATTACAAATTTAACATACATAGCATAACTTGCCAAAATCAGTATTATTTCTTAACAAATCCTATAAGCATACCTGATTCCCTAATATTTCAGCCAACAATGCCTATTTTGCTTTTGCTGATCAGTCTATATCCGCAAACAAACGTCCAACGCTACGTCAAGGCGCGGCCTCAAATCATTGCAACTGTAGCTATGCTTGGCCTATAACGCAAGACATGTATGACACTTACGATTTTATGGATTCATTTTATAAGCAGTACAACCATGCGTATGGGATTCCTATTTTGGGTAAGAAAATGAAATGTGAACATATTCTATTTCTTTATGAAATTAAATTTTGTCGACGTTTGCACATATTTAAGCAGAAATACACAATTTCAACTAAATCAAAGGTAACCTCAATTTGTTACATAACCTTCTATTTTCGATATTAATACAAAGGTATTTCAGTGAATATATTAAAATAATTATAGTTATTCACCAATTTGATGTATTTATTCGCAAGATGATAATAAACTTAAAATACATTGTTTGGCAAAACAATTTATTGTATAATCCACATATAGGGTCGGATGATGTGAGTATTATTGGATTGATGCGGGCCTGTTATACTGCTTGCTTCATGTTTGCTGATCGTTGGGATCTAAGGAATGCTTACTACCAAAGTACGTTTGATTCTAAAAAATATCAGCATAGTTTTATTTAAGTTCAAAGACAATGTAACAAAAGCTTGTAATGATACTGACTGAAATTGAAATGGCTTTTGTGTTTGAAATAAGATATTCCATTGTAACATTACGAAATTACAAATAGTGTCATCATCTATCCGCAATGAAACAGAATGAAATGCAAAACTTTCAGTTAAACAAAATATACTTATTATCCAACACATAACTTCGAGTAATAATTACATTGTTTTTTCATATATGTGACAATCAATCTACACCGTGAATCGACACACATTGTTTTCTTATTTGTGATAATTAGTTCTTAATCGATAATCCCTGATTCAAAACTCGAGTTAATTGTACAACTTGTAATTTTAGTTGTTTTAATCTTAATAATTTGATTTCTCATATGCACACTCAGTGATCATATTGCCTAAAATGATGATTAAAGTTCACAAACTATTCTAGGTCATACTCCCTAATCGAGGTAGTTGATTTACCAAAATTGATTCTACGCGCTTCAGTCATGTTTGGCACTGTTTGCATCTAAATCATTTTGATATTCATTTTCATAGTGAATGGTCATATCGCTTTAATTGGTGACAACGAATTCACAACATCTATTCCTGGTCATACTCACTTGGGTCGCTGGTGGGACTATAACACACGAGGTCTTGGTCCGACGTTGACTAAGCCTATTACTTCGGCAGGGGATGATAACCAAAGATGTGTGAAAAACCGGTTCGTATGTTATGTTATGTGGATATTATTGTACGGAATTATGTGACAAGAATACAAGTTTCTATTTAATCCTAATCAAACCAATAAGCAATTTATGACATCAGATTACGTAATCTAGATGGATTTTTTAACTCAAAATTATGATATATTTATTCATGTTTTTATAATAAATATCAATCTAAATATACGAAAATAATTATTGTCAATGAATGTTTTGTTATACATGGACTTTTCCTTTAATGATTCAATCGTCGAAAAAAAAAATTGTTCATTCAGATATTCTTCTGAGGACATCCTTGTGCATGAACTTGGCCATGCTCTTGAATTGAGTGCTCAATACGTCATACCTGGATTTCAGAAAGGTTTGCAGAATGCATTCAAAGCCGCTAAGGCAGACGGAAAGTGGCACCAGACCTATGCAGGATCAAAGGTTACTGAATATTTGGTAAGTTTATAACATTGTGTTTTAATTCAGGGTACGCCAACGAATTGATGTTACAAAGTTTACTGAATATTTGGTAAGAATGTAAAATTGTGTTCTAATTCTACGGGGTTAGCCAATGAATTGGTTTTGTATGTCGGTTTAGGTTCTCAAGTTTTCGCATGAAACAAATACCTATCGAGTTTAGCGCGATAAAATCATTTTTCCTTAAATGAAAACGTTATTTTTTGTTTGCAAGGAAAGAACAATTCTAAAACTAGAGAGATATACTCGTAGAGTATAATAATCTAATTTATTTTCATGATAAGATTATAATTCTCTAATGCTTAATTTGACATCTTAACATTAAAACTGCATTGTCCGTTTCAGCAACGACATTTTTTTGCAACTTAAAACAACATACCCGTAAACAATCAACCGTTTTTATGTGATAAATTTATTGAGTAAGCAGGGCTCAAATTGAGCAAATATTACAGCACATTCCACTTTACTAAAAATAGCCACTACATCATTGTGTCATTGCTTTGTTTACTGCGTCAAGCTCTCTGATTGCGTGTCGCATTAGCTAATAGCATCATTACCCCTTCTAGCCCCACCCACTTTGTATTAGGGTGTGACACTGGGGCGATTGATCACTGGTGGGTGATTGACAGTTAGAGAGCAACATGCTCAGAACCGATATTCATAGTCTGCATTTACTTTCACAATAACTCTATTTTCCCATTGTGTTATATGGTAATTGCAATAATAGATTCCGGTTAAGGGGTATGAGGAATACGGGCCCGGTTTTCAGTGCTGGCAGAAATTTCAATCGGAAAGACATATTTTGACACCAACAATTTTTTTAACATCATATATTTTAAAAACTATGTTACAAAACATATCACAAACCGGCCGAGCATAAACTTTAAGATGGCTTTTATGCATAGATGCAATTTTGTTGGTGTTAACTGTCTGAAGGAATAAGTTATCCGTTCCACAAAATATTGTTTATCACTGCCTGTAAAAACGACACGAAAATAATATATGATTTTTTTCGTAAACGAAAAGAAATCAGATAATAATATATGATTTTTTTCGTAAACGAAAAGAAATCAGATAATAATAAAAAGCTGTCATTAGACAAATTCTCTTCAATGTTTCATGCTCCTCTGCAAATTTAGCAAAATTAGAATTTTCCTATGTGTTTCAAATAGTTCGCTTAAAAGTGTCATTATTTTGTTGAAATGCATGTACTTCTATGACGTTGATATTGAAATAGAATTAATCAGAAACTCTCCTGTTTGCTCTGATTATATATTTTGATGGAATAAATTGATTGGTTCTTCTGATTAAAATTAGCAATACACACTTGATCATAGATATTTGAAACATCGATTCATTATCTGATCTAATGTTTGATTTATTTATTCATCATGTTTATTATTTGCAATTAATTAAAATATAGAATTGATATATAATGATTGCATATAAGTTTATGGTCACATAATCAAATATTTTTATTTTAGGCCATGGGTGTTCAGTTTTACCTCGATTCTTACAACTATCCAAACAAAGGAAACTACTCTGCAACAAGCATTGAAAGCGCCAATCTGTACGGTTTGACGAATTATGACATCAACTTAGAGAATGTAATCGAGGATTTATTTGTATGCAAGAATGAGTTTGTGAATAGATGCGATTGGATGAACCAGGGTAAGTAGTTGATTTACATATTAATAAGATAATGCGTATTATATATATGTATGAAACAATATATTTTAGAACATTTAATCCGACTGGTCTATTCATTCATTGAACAGCTAGTTAATTTTATCATTTTTTAAACTTATGCTAATGAATTTTATATTGCAAACTTATAAATATCAATTATCCTGATACAAAACCCTCAATATCATATAACAAACTCTTGTAGGTTGCGTTGCCGTATTCAATCAGATATATACATTTTAAATATAAACTTATTTAACAATTAGCAGATGTTGACTTGTTTTAAGTGAACATGAAGTATTATTGGCCAGATTTGGAAATGATGACCTGTAGGTCATCATTTTCAAATAATGACAAAAGCATATAATAAAGCATATGTTGACTTGTTTTCAGTGAACATGAAGTATTATTGACCAGATTTGGAAATGATGTCCTTTAGGTCATCATTTTCAAATCCGGTCAATAATATCTTCATAAATTGAAAATTGTTATTTGTTTACATTTAATGGAAAACATTTCATACAACAATTTTTGATTGTTGACTTTACCTCAAAGGTCAAACCAGCATTAAGTATGATGACTTGCTCTCGACAAATCTAAACGCTCGTTACAACCCCATCATATAATAAAGATAAATGATTAATTAATTCAGCTTGCAGTAAATCCCATTTTGTACCAATCACTGAAAGCGATACATTCATATCACTGTGTCCCAAAGTCAACTACGATCGTGTTGAATCAGTGAGTGAGTGTGCTCAGGTTACCTGTAAAAATGGAGGAAACGCATTTTACATAAATGTATGTTTGTTTCTTTATAAACAAATTTATTTTACTAGATATAGGCTTTTTAAGTTTATATAATCAACACTTACATTTAGCTTATAACACCCCTTTAAAAACAAGTTGTATTGTCTTATATACATGTATGCTGGTCGCTTTTTCAAAATAAAAAATAATATACTAAGCGAAATATAAAGATATAATAACACAAAATATAAGCTTGATTATATATAGAAAATTGTACTTTTGAATTGAATGTTTGGTAATAGCAAATACTCAATCCGAATTTGAAAAGTAGGGCTCATGGCTTCTGTCGTGATATCTGAATTTCTTTTTTCGCATATAATGATTTTTTAGATTATATAAACGCAAATATTCAATTTTTTATTTGTAATTTCTAGTTGAAAACAATGGTTTGTTATGGCTTGAAATGCTTAAATGATGACAATCGATTGTTTGATGCATCTTCGGGCAGTTTCAGTGTTTACGACTTGGTTATTACAGGTAAGCATGCAATTGTCGGATTATCATCAAATCATTGATCAAAATATTTAAATTGTAAGCAGTAAATTGTTAGTCTAATGGTTTTTGAAATGTAAGCAATGAAATTGCCCATTAATGACACATGTATTAAATAATGTCAAGCAAACATCAATTGTAGTTATATCATGGCAATTTGCGCATATATGCTTTATATATTTTCAAAATATGAAGTCCATTATAAAAACATTGTTTTTAAACAAGGACTTGACTTGTACCGCTGTAATTCATAACAATTTGTTCTCAAAATCATATTTTTAAAAAAATATTTACAGAGGTAACAGACCCTGGTTTGAGAATTAACTGCGCAGAAATGAGTGAGAGCGAAGGTAAAGTTAAACTTTAAACACTGTTGTATTAAAACTGGACATTTCACTTATAAATGCACAAATATGTATTTTATTAAACCCTGTTTATAAATACACAAAACATTCATTTAATAAAACCCTGTATAAAAATGCATATAATATGTATTTAGCTATACAATGTTTGTTAACGTTAAAATTACAAATGTTCATACACTTATATGAATCGAAAACTTCCATTGATGAATTCATTGATTAAAATAAACTGCTCATTACATTTTTTTAAAGAATTGCTGAGTGTTGCATAAACTAATTATTTATTGAGAACCCCCAGATGAAATCATTGTATATTCTACGAAAAAAGTACGTAAACATTTTTAATTCTATTCCGAATGTGCAAGCAGTTTAACCATTACATTAAAAAGTCACCTATTCGTTTTGAAGTAGTGCATTATACGGATAGCAAAATCATAAACTTAGAATGTTACCGCGTGACCACATTGGAAGCTTTTGTCTTGCTTTTTTCTCCAACAAACCTGTCTTCCAATGTATTCTTTGTTGAAAACCAAACACAACGAACGGTTATGTAGATATTTACCACATGTTTTAGTTTCCCATACAAAATACATTGGAGGACAATTTTGTGAGGAAATAGAAGCAAGAAAAACCTGCCAATGTGGCAAGGCCCTTATGCTTTCAAAACTCGTCTTATTTCAGAACGCTGCAATAAGGTTTCTGAATATAAACTGGATCAGTCACTCACTGTGGACTTATTACCAACTGATTCCATAACTGAGGCTATCTGTAACGTAATGGGATTATGTTGGATTCGAGAGACATGCCATTATCCAGAACAGGGTAAGATTGCATATGCGAAAACAAATATTAGAATTCCTTATTTTTATTTATTTTTTTTTGTCATTTTTAGATGTTCCAAAGTTATTTTGATAACGCGTGATTTCTGACAAAATATTATTGTTTTATGACCATATACATACAATCATAGTTAATGCGTCAGCATTCTATAGACAAAAATCTAATTGTATATCTACGACAAATGATTACTTATCAGCAACATAACTTCGTTCAGCAGGAAGTTGATTATTAATAAATAAGGTTTAAGTCGAATATAAACACGATCATTCCTTTAAACATCATGTCCACTTGGTTGATCTGTTAAACTAAACTCAAACAAACTTACTTATTCAAACACGATAGTTTGTTGTCATCTTACCGTTTATCATAAGATTTCAGTAGAAGTTATGCAACAAATATTACACGTTATAAATTACGGAGGCCTCTGGCAAAACTGTGCCTGCAAGCCCACCAATGCTCAACCGAACTAAACAATCAAATGTTCATATACGATTCATAAAACTCATCTCTTTGAATGCATATACCATTATTTTTTTTTCAAATATCGTCATTTTGCATATTATTCTAGATTGCGTTGACCACTGGCAAAACTGTCCCAGTAAGCTTAACCAATACTAAACCAAGCTTAACAATCAAATGTTCATATACGATTCATAAAACTCATCTCTTTGAATGCATATACCATTTTTTTAAATATCGTTATTTTGCATATTATTCTAGATTGCGTTGACCACTGGCAGAACTGTGCCAGCAAGCCCACCAATACTCAACCGAACTAAGCAATCATATTTTCATATACGAATCTTATAACTCATCTTTTTTATGAATAAACCATTTTTCAAATATCGTCATTTTACATATTATTTTAGATTGCGTAGACCACTGGTAGAACTGTCCTAACAAATTCAACCAAAACACATACAAACTAAGCAATCAGATTTTCATATACGATTTAAATAACTCATCTCTTTGCATGACTATAGTATTTTGTTTTCCAATATCGTCATTTTGCATATCATTCTAGATTGCGTAGACCACTGGCAAACCTGTCCCAGTAAGCTCAACCAATGCTCTACTGACGTGGCTACCGCAGTGCATTGTCGTTTGTCATGTGACCTTTGTAATTAGGAGCACTCAACGATTTATTTAACAAAAAATGATATCAATCTATTTATTGTTTAGCGGATTATATTAAGATATGTTGGTGATAAGCTTAATACGCTGATTTGCATCAAAATGTTAATTCTGAAGTTGAAAAAAGCTCCTGCAAGCAAATAATTTTCCTACCAGAATAAAGATTTTGAGAAATCAAATGTATATTAGGTTATTCTCTCACAGATTCGTTTACAGAGACTAAATTAAGATACATCTGCATTGGTTGATATATTTACCAACATAACCATAGAGTAAAATAATTGTTTCGAAAAAAAATCGTTGTTTTGTTCTGAAAAAGTTGCAAGCAAAGAAAAGCTGCTGCAAGAATAAACATTTACCCGAATAAATGGTTGAGTGCCCTCGTGTTATGACGTCACGTGAAGGATCAAAATGACCCGGATGTGTGTAATGCGCATGCGTAAAATGGCGGATGTGAAAATGTCAACATCCGGTATAGGTGTTGTTATAGCTGCATTGTCTATGAAACGATCACATATATATGGTTTTGTACAAGACCTTGAGCCATACCTGTCGAATCGGTATGTAGTATGACGACGATTATTGACCTATTCGATGATAGATATGATATGCCAATAAAGAATATGTTAATTACATGTTTATGGTAACGAATGATTATAAATAAAATTAAGGCATGTTACGTATGTTTGGTTTTCTTTCATGACTTAACCGTTATATACATGCAGAAAACTACATTTTGTTATAAATAAAACTCGAAAAAAAAAAAACACACGTTGGGTTCGTTTGCGTTTCAAATTAAAACTTTATGTTGAGACGTCCTAATTTGCCTGGACCAAGATTTTCCAGATGTTTCTTTTACTTGGGAACACAATCATTGTGTGCATAAGTAAAATAAACATCTACCATTTTGGTAGCTGTGAAGAATGTAAGCATACGGAAAACGTCCCACTCGGACGTTGAGCGGACGTCTCACTTTGGGTCCGTATGTGATTTTACGGACGTCATTATTCGTCGCGGACCTTGCACCAACATCGTCCGAATTACGTTATTCGAACGCCGGAACGTAATTGAACGTACGGACAACTCTCATGCATGCTAAAAAAAGTCGTCCTCTTAACGTCATGTCCAGATACGACGTACCCTTGCTGAGTGGGTTGTTGTGATCGCTTCACTATTTATAAGGTGATGATTCAAATATGGAGAATTAGCCAGTATGTTTATGCATACAGGAACACGTTATACATGGCTAATTAGTAATGATAGACTAATACTATGAATAAGATTTTTTGATGAAAATGAAATTGAAAAATAAAGGTTAATGCAAATGTTTGATTATAAATTGAAATAAAATATCATGTTAGGCTTCAACTGCAAAAACATACATAATTCTCTCATTTTAATTTTTGTTTGATGAAGTACTTTAGTTGATGCTCATAGTAAAACATCCAAAACAAAGCAAAACGAAGGAGAATGCTCAATACACTCAAACTGTACTGCATTACCGCCTTAATAATATCTTACATGTGTACATTCTTTGAGGTTTAAAAAGCAAAATGCCATTTTTACAAAGTTCTGTAAACCTTATGTTTAACATATTATCAATATTCTTTATCTTATCATCTAAATACCGCCAATTTAAACGTTGATTGAGTAAAACACGCGTAAATATAATTTGTTTTGTGAACAGGTATGCATTTGATATTAATATTGATATAGTCAACTTTAATGCTATAATTTTTCTACATTATATCACTTCATAAAATAAACGATAGTTTTTAATTTAAAAAAAGTTATCATTGATCGCTGTATATAATTGTGTCTCGGCCAACACATTGCAATGAATATTTCACTCATATTTCAGAAGCACAAACTCACATTCATATTTAAGTCAATACCTTAGTAAATCTAGCATATAAATAAGTATAAAGACTACTTATTATTTTGTCACATAAAAACTTAAAATTGTGATTTATTGACGTTGAAAGAATCCAGTGGTTTTTGTGACAGTTGTATTAACGCGAATAATGGTTTCCTTTCAGTTCTATGTTTTACAAACGCCATAAAATATACTTTGTTATCTTGAAGATCGATTTTGCTCATTTGTCAAACAAAATGAAATGTGACATAGATTATATAAGGGACATTATATCACTTGTAACCGCAACAAATAAGGGCGAAGCATAATTATTAAACGTTCAAATCTAAAGGAGTTTTCACGCAAAAAAATATCCTAAATTTTTGCGTGAACAGAGGGGATAAATTGCTATATATAATTGCTATATAAAACGTAATAACACTATAATATATATGAGTGTATTGCTAATACACTGAATATGGAGAATAGGTGGTTTAAAATTGTGACATTATATATTTTATTACATTAGAATCTATTTAGATTTGAAAGCCATCACCTCTTGCAATTAATGCATTTAGTTTTGTCCCGCTGAAAACCACTATAAAGCCCTCTCGCGTTGTGATTCGTTACGCAATCAATTTAATGTACAAAAAGGATGGAGCTTCGTGGAATGAGTGACATCACTCTATTGATGCAGGGTTGTGCATGATTAGATGCGCTGCTAAATAAGTCACTGTGACTCACAATCACTGATATCTGTGTGGAGTCACTATATCACGATTTTTTTAAAGTGGAGATGCAGACCGCAAAACAATATTAAAACCAAGATTGGAAATTGCTTTCCACTTATATACTCATTTAAACATAAGATTTGTTGTATAAAACTGGGTTATGATGTAATAAAAAGAGCACATCAAGAGCCGTTCCCTAAAAAAAATATATTGCCATCAAATTCTGACCTGGGATTGTTTGAAAATACATTCAATCTTGGAGAGTGGAGGGGTAGGAGGAACACCTTTATTTATTTTTTTCACAATAATTAGTGACAGTAATTATTTTGAAATTCGATAAACGTGCTTGCATTATTTGATTAATTGTTATTTGCAAGATATGATAGGTAATTTGCTTCCATTTAACATTTAAATTTTTCGCAAAAGGTGTTTCTTTTCAGACCAAGCTGGATAGAAAAGGCGAAACAGCCCAGCTGGCTTGGAAAAAAAGTGAACACCTTTTCGCAAAATTTAAATGTTCAGAAACCATTATTTTGTTGTCGTGGGATTTCCTCCATATAATTCTACCCATTAAAATAGACACGGTCTTAAATTGTATCATCGGTTGCCTGAATTATTGAACTCGTTTTGATTAAATTATATTATTGATTGTCTGAATCAATAAAAGCTATTATTGTCATATAGAAAATATTTAAAAAAAATATAGAGGAAAAGATTGCAGATAAATTATACTCTACGAGTATTTGATAATCTAGTCTCTTTTTATTTTTTTCATTCTACCAATTGATATAAAGATAAGATATAGTAAATTGGTAAAAATTTAACATGAAATACATGTTATTCCAAACAACATAAACATTGAAAACAAGCTTATCACGTACAATTTTAATTAACTTTAATAAAGTATTTATTACCAACAATGATATGTAAAACATTTAGCTTTGTTTTTGTAATTGCTGGTTTAATTAGCTTGGTTGCTGTAACACATTCGCGGTGCTTGTGCAGAAAATTTCACCTATATTGTCTCGTTTATTAAAAAATTATGTCTACAAAAACTGAATGATATAACAAAAACTATATGTTTTAATGCAGTTATTAATATATTATGTAATTTAATAATGCGCTCTAAACCATAGTATTTTCGCTACTATTTAGGATGTTTAAATCATATTTCAGAGACAGGATTTTTGTCTGTGTAACAATTATAACGGGTCGAGAACTTAATTTATGAAGCACACCTTTTTAAACACTACTGGTGTTTTCGAAAAAGCATTCAATATCATATTATAGTGTGTGAAAACGCACATAAAAGATCATGATAAAAAATATCTCCAGTGCGAGCAAATATATCCTGATTCACTGCAGTGTAGTCAGGTCGTAATGCATGCATTATTATAATTGTATGCATTTATTTTCTATAAGAAGACAACATAAATGTATATTTTTTGAACACTTTTCAAATTGAACTGATGCACACGCAAGCGTCAAATCCGTGTTATCTGAGATTCTTTCATGATGTTAATTATATTCAAAACTTGAAAGTTGGCTTAAAAAAATAAAACTGTAAAAGAAGATAATCAAAGGTCAACGGACTAATTTTCATAAGACGAATTCGCACTTAACTTGTCTGCCCTCCTATTCTTATTCCTACACTCATACCCCTCTCAGTACATTACAACGTTCCTCGACGTCGAAATGACGTTCCTACATGTATTTGGGCCGTTTTCCGGACGCCATTATTCGTTCCAAATATAGAACGGGCGTTGTATGTTTGGCCAGAATGAATTAAAGAACAGGGTCATCAAAAGACGTCCAGAAAACATGTATACATGCGCAAGCAAGAACGTCCTCTTGACGTCCCGTTCGAATGTGACGTCAAATGTACTAATCATTGTTAGCTGGCTATCATGTATGAATATTTGTTGAATCTTTAAACCCTAGCTTAATACAAAAAATGATATAAGAATTCATAAGATATATGCATTAAAACAAGATTGTACATGAACCACAACAGCATTTAAAGGTCAATATTGTGGGATGTGATCATTTTGATTGCAACATATAAAGTATACAATTCCTATATCATTCTCATGACCTTTCAAAATTGCCTCTTCTTACTTGATAGTTGGTATAGATTTCGAATACATGTATTTTTAAAAGTAAAAGTTTATAATAATTGAACGACAAGTTTAAAGAAGCTCACATTTTCATTGAAAGAAATCAAAGTATATCCACATAAAATTGTTAATGTCAAGTATCGCAAAAACAAAAAATCGAAAAATGCTGATATCTATACAATAAGCATGGTCCCTTCGATATTGTCCAACACCAGTTTTAAACCTGAATGAACAACATAATTAGATTGACATTTAAATGTTTTTACACCAGATTTGTGTATAATGTAGCGGTATTGAATTTAATACATGTCACGGAGAAATTGTCAAATTTTCCTCCTGATATCATATTTTTTTCAATTCATATGGTTACCATTGAAACATATAATTGAATGGAAATCGAATTATTGAATCCATTTGGTTTTTTTAATTTATAGGTAGCCTTGCTTTGTCACAATAATCGCGAATTCAGTAAAAATAGAATCTCTCTTGATAATTAATTGATATATTTTCTATAAATTTAGTGTCGATAAAAATGCCGATCTATGCGATTCATGTAAGCTTTTTTTAACTTTTTGCTATAACTATTTTGTCACCCGAATGCAAATAATAATGTAACGGTGCTGTTTACAGATATGAGATTGGGTCTTAATTTAACGTGATTAAAAAATATCCATAAATCCTACTGATACTCTTTTAAGGGCCGAGTCACATTTAAATATTTTGTTAAACTATAACCAACCCTGTTTTTAATGTATTCCATAGGGCAAACTCAAATCTAATACATATAAGCGATTTTTTAAACATTCAAATTCTTGTTTTCCGATAAGTTATACATCTGGAGACAGAATTTGTTCGTCAACGCGAGCATAAACGTCAAATATGGCCAGGCCCTAAAATAATAAAGAAAACTATTTTTCCGGTCCGAAAAATCTAACATATAAAGTCCATGATATATACAAAACAATCGACGAAAATCTCCAAATGTTTGAGTGAGGTCCAGATCATTCTAATCGGAACCTTACATCATGAACTTTGGCACCACATATGTCACATATTTCCTTTTCAGTCATCAAAATATATTTATTAACACGTTCACAAGAATTCCTTTTGACACATACTCATTTATAGACCAAAAATCAAATGATTGGCTTTTTTTTATAAATACGGACTCAAAAGAAACGAAGTCACGAACTCAGCAGTATCATTCTGAGAATCGGATTTCTATTTTCGTTTTCTTTATTTTGCAAATTAGGTCTATGAACATTAAAATAATTCAAAAGCGTTATTATTTTTTTTCCTATTTCGAGACAAAAGCGTGTTTACATATATTATTTACAATTTATAAAATAAAGATTAGATAGACGCACTGCATTATTGGTAAACCATTTAATATTGATTTTTATGCTACAAAATCGAAAACGTTACCGAAATACCGGTGCATAGTGAAACTACATGCGTAAACCCACACCTTAGAACCTGTTTCTTTTTCCTGATGCTATATTAAAGACATGCATGTTTTTACACGTTATATGAATAAACATGGTTAATGTAGCGAGTTTCTGACGTTTCGCCCACTTTACGATCAACAACCTGTTTTTACATCTGACGTAACTAAATTGTAAGACCATGGTTACATTTGCGTTTTAAAACTTTACGCTGGGTGCCAATCTACAGTGATATGGTAAAACCTCCTATGTCACATTTGGTACCACCAATTTTCTTTTGGTCAGAATGCACATACAAAATGTAGGAGGTTTTACATCATCTTAATTATGCGTTACATGCGCTAGTTAAGACCCTAAAACACAACTTAAAAGCACAACTTTAAAGCACAACTTAAAAGCTCATTTAGCATACAATGTCTTTACAAATACAGGTTTTCGACAAATATTTCGTTGTTTTCCAAATTTGGGAGGTTTTACCATATCAATCTAGCAATATTTTCATTTTAGGAAACTCAAAAATTCTGGCTCTTTAAAACGCAACCTGCGATTTTGTTTTTTTTCCCATAAGGAACACATTGGCGTGTACGAAAAAGCGGCGTTACAAAACGCATATATAACCACGGCTTCAATTATGTTTAATAATGAAATATAATTTTATGATATTGTCGCTGAACTCATAACAATAAATCATTTTCATTACTGCTGAATTTAAAGATATTAAATTTTGAATATATATATATGTATGAAAGATATTTAAATGAATGGATTGTTTCAAATCAATTTGTAACAATGCATTGCTTTTACAATACATGTTATCGATACGCTTCGATAACCAATACAGACTTTCCAAAAATCACAGGGTAAATAGGTAGATGCCTAGAACAAATTTCAATCATATTTTTAACGTCTTAGAATAAAACTCTTCCTACATGCATACAACCTCGAGGTCTACGTGTAACTGCCTGTCTATTCCCCTGACATATATAAAGATAAACTGATTCTAAAATCAGTGTTAAAAGAGCTATAAAAAGGAAGAAACTAATATGTTTTGCACAAAATAAATAGCGTTGTTTTATTCTTATGTTGACATCTTTTAATGCACCATGCCTTTTAACCTTTATATCTATGTGAACGACAATTTTGTGATAGATTCCTACTGAACATGATTTAAAAAGCGGGGTTTCAGTACAAAGAACTTTATAAACTTTTTTGGCCGAAAAGCAGGTTGACTATACAATAGGATTTCATGGAAAGCTATGCATATATTAAATTTTATGCATATATTAAAGTAGTTTATTACTTTTGGTGGTTGAAAAAAAAACGAACAAAAAGATGGTTTTTAGTGTTCGATTTAGGCGTTCGAACTTAAGATATTTTCATAAATCGATCTTTATAAGTTTCCAATAAAGAGC
>LQRL01067040.1:0-18513 GCA_001703475.1 Hydroides elegans | reverse complement strand
ATTAAACCTATTTACGATTTACAAATAATGCAGTATTTCGGGTACGCGTACCTAAATTGGGTTTGGGTACCCAAGCGATTATCCGGTATCCGGCTACCTTAGATACCCGACGAAGCCTTAGCATCCATGATACGATTTCTCTACAAAACATTTATGTATCCGTTGTTCCACATAGACCGATGTACAAAAGTTACATAGTGTATTAATGCATTTCTTGATAGATATATTAAGATAGTTTGGTCGCGCCTAAGAAGGGATATACATGTCATTCTATAACATAATGAAACCATTAAATCTGGTATGAACTTTTCGGTTCTACGAACAAATTGTAGGAGTTAGTCGCCCGATCACAACCATCAAACTTCGGTTAAGGTCAACACCTGCGATAGACATTTTGTTACGTTAAGTAGAAATGTTATCTATACAAGGAACATTTGAGTGTTATTTTGCGTACTTTGCAAATTTGGCGAAGGTTAATTGAGTTTGGCGAAGGTGAATCAAACGTCCTTCGCCAAATTGGCGAAGGTAAAGAAATCCTTATGTGCAACCCTGCAATTAGTTTTGATTTTTCCTTTTGATAATCATAAATTGTCTTTTAAGATGGCGGAGGCTTGCTCGCACATACGCAGCTGAATGTATGAATCAACAAACGGCTCCACCTGATAATCTATATTTTGGCTCATATTAGTTAGTTTCAAAATCATAACAATTTTCTTTAGATGGCGGAAGCTTGCTCGCCCGCACATACGCAGCTGAATGAATTCATCCGCAAAGGCGAAGATTTGATTGGTCGGTGTCGATCCAGAAAAGACATCCATGGCGCTCCGAAATTGGCGCGAAAAATCCAGGCCGAAGTGAAGTTCCTTAATAAGGTAAGTGTGTGTATCAAGTTTTGATCTTTTCGTGGAAATTTTGGAAAGATGTATAACCATAAAGAGAACAGTAAATTGATGAGTGAGTTGAACTGTATATTGCCATCATAAGAGAAGTACTTTATCTCGTATGTGTTGCAGCAAGTTGTATGGATGATATTATTAAATGCTGGGTAAAATCATGTAGAGGAATTTTGTCTTGGGGAAATTGTGCGAATCCTTTTCCTTCCGCTATTAACTATGCGCTCAGTTGAGTAAGCAAACATGATGTACTCTGAGATGTAGTGGCTTTGCTACCGTGTTTGTTTTTGAAGAGATTATGAATATGGTTATGTCTTAGCTCTAGAAGTATACAAACAAAAATAAATATATGAACGCTACAAATGAAATAGCAGTTAAACGTAACGCCTTTGACGTGTGACGTAAGATTTGTATCTTGCAACGTACAATCTGTGCTAAACGATATATAAAATTCCCTGAAATTTAAAAGTTTTATATTAAAAACCTTTTAGTAATAAAACAAGACATAGAAATATTAAGAGACCATTTTATTGACTAGATCCAAGTTTAAGTAAAAGAAGATACACGATGTAAACATATATAATAAAAGACTTAATAATGTATCATTTTCTACATAGCATTCAGGATAAACCGATTTAGTTAGCATAATTGTGAAAATACAAATCTCTATATGAACTCTTCAAGGGTCGAATAAATAGTAGCAAAATGATGATAGAAAAATGAACGTGACGTATTTATAACGTGACGTATATATAAGCATCACGTAAGCTAAGTGTTTAGAATTTCTGCATTCGGATGAAATTCATAATAAAGAAATCAGAGAATATGAAAACCGTCGGTCCGTCGGTCCGGGACCGACAAATATTCGGCCGGACCGACAAATGTTTTAACTTGTCGGTCCGGCGGACCAACGAAAAATGCCCGTCATTTTACATTGATGTTATTCCGGACCGATACAAAATGGGCCGGACCGACAAAATATTGAACTTGTCGGTCCGGCGGACCGACAAAAAATTGATGGTTTTCACATTCTCTGAAGAAATAATAAACAGTCTAATTTTTTCATGTTTTCTATTAACGTTTTGTTAATTTGTTTGAAAACTCTTATAAATTAAAAAGAAAAAGCAACAAAAGAAAAGACAACTCTGTTTGATAACAATAGGAAGGGAAGAAGGGAGTACATTCGAAGCTCACTGTAGCATTCAAAATAAATCACCTTAGTGCTAATACATGCCACAGACCTTACATTTGTCGAAACACCCCCACGGAATCGGGTCAATTGGCTGTCAAAAAGTTATTGAATTCAAATTAAGGTAATCGAATTTTGAATCACATTTCAAATAAAATAAGAACGGTTATAAAAATTGATAACAATATATAAGAAAGGGTATATTCTAATTTAAAAGCAAAATTCGAAGTATTGTAATTTTCCGTTGAAAATAATCCACTATATTATCCATGTTTTTTTTCGTTGCCTTCCAGAGCACATGCAATCTGTAGGAACTTGCAACCATTGCAAGTGATCATGTGAATATTTGTTAAAAATATGATTGCCAAAGCAATGCTTATTTAATACACGCAAGGCTTCATTAAATTCATCCCCCTTCTGTTTGTACATGTATGTCTAGAGCTGTCTACCAATTGGGACAACTGTTATTGGGTCTTAAGCCATTTGAATGGCCTCCATCATTTACGATTTGCAAACCGGAAGTGGCGATCGGTGAGAAGATCTTAGGTGCCAGTGGAGTCTTACTCGAAGTACCGTCATCATGGCAATCATTTGTAGATTCTAGACTCTTAGATTCTAGACTCTCTTCTGGAATCTCAATTCTACAGAGTTCATTATCTGGAGGATTATTTAGGTTTGACTTGTCGGTATTTAAAGCTGTTTTCAATGGTTCGTTTTGGCTCAAATTGGTTTGTGGTTTTTTGATCAAAGGATCCATATTTGAGCTTGAATTCATATTTGTTATTTGAGCATCTTCATCATGAACATCCATCGATCCAAATTCCAGTTTCGTCTCTGGTGGTGACAAAACTAGACCAGAATCTTCACTGTTAGACTCTACAATATCAATCGTGGGTATAGGTACCAGTTTAGTGTCATTCACCGGGATACTTGCATGAAGATGAGTACCGTTAACTGTACTGCTATTTGAGTACTTGGGTCGTACGTCCGCGGGTCTTCCGTCGGCATTTTGAAACGGATTACCTGCGGATGACGGTGACCCATTATTTTGTTGAGGGGGGTTTGACACCACTTGGAACATTTGAGCAATGGGCGACGGTGACGTGTCGAAGCTTCGATCGCTACGGTAACCATCGAGCGGCGATCGCGATCGACTTAGATTCCCACTTCCGGTCATCGGGCGTAATTCATTATTGTCACGTGCTCCTCTTGAACGATGCGAGCGCTTGTTATCGAAGCCTCCTCCAGGACTCGATTCACAACCGCTGTAATCGCCCGAGTCCTGACTCTTTTGTCGTCGCATGGCCGCCGCAGCAACTGGAAATCCAGACGAATACAAACCGGAATCGCGACTTCGATGGTGATGGTTGTGTAACCCCATGTCGCCACGTGGTGATCGCGATGAGTCCATACTCCGCTGTTTCCTTAGCGACGCGCGCTTTGGCCGACCGCTACCGTTATACGACCCAATACTCTGCTGACGCGGAATGCCAAGCGATCGCGACGATTCGACGCTCTGTTGACGCAGGTTGCGCGATGAGCGCATCGAACGCGGGCTGATGTCGCTTCGGTTCATGAACGACTCGGCCGATAAGTTGACGTTGTCGCATTGGCAACAGCGCTCGTAGCTTCCGTGGCTTCCGTTTCCGTTTACCATGCCGAGGAAACTTCCGCTGTTGAAGCTATGCGGAAGCGGTTCCTCGCTGCAATCGGATAATTCCGGAATCTGTGCCGGAAAATCCCGACAATTGCCGATGGCGTCACAATCATCGAGTTGCGACCCGAGTTCGCTTAACTTCATTTCGTCGTCGTTGACTTGCATACTGACGTTGCTGGCATAATCGACGTCGTGCATGTCGCGACTGTACATGACGTCGCCGTTGCTATGGTTATGGGATGACGACGTTGCCATGAATTTTTGCATGCGTTTGCGACGTCGGTTGTTGTGACGCCATTTGGCGAGGAAGACGAAGAAAACCACGATGCCTGTAAAAGGAAAAAAAAGAGAATGATCAAGGTTTGATGTATAAAGTTTGATTTTGAAAAGTAACTTGGTGAATAACGATAGTCATTTAAATGACTTAATTATCGTATCAGTAGTTACCTCATAGCTACACAATAAAGTGATCTTAGAAACTATGCTTTAGGTACATTTGTATTTAACAAATTAAAGTTTTGCATAAACTTCATTTTTCAATATGCCTGCTGAGTGAAAAAAACGTGAAATTATATAATAACAAGAACGCAAAGAGGGTAAAAACAGTGATGATTTGATCCAAATATACATTCCGGCAATGAAAATATATGAAATGTATTTAATCAATAAATAAAAATTAATCGAACCCTACCCAGAGCAAAGAAGGCCCCGAACGCACTGCCCAGGGCGACGTGCAATGAATCTGTGCTCGTACTCGCTTCTAGGCAGGCCTCGTTGGCCCGTGCCAAGGTCATGTTGGTCGCCACTTTCACACAGACCTGCGAGAAATCGGGCAATCAAACAGTTCAATTTATTTTATTTAAACACAAAAGGATTGTACTGTCTTTGTGAGTGTTTCTCTGTATTTAAACTTCATTCTGTATTTCATTTCTAGATGTTACGTGACATTGTCCCGTACATGTGTCTCATTGTTTTTCGCGTTTTTTTTCGGATTTTATTAAGTTTTCAAAGTTCTTGTTGAAACGTATATCTTATATCGGCCTGAATCAATACCTTTATAAGTTATTCCTTAAATAAGTTTGGCACTTAAAATACCTACATGATAGACGGTGTCTTCGTGCAGTTTCTGGATGTCGTAATCCAACTCAGTGGGCGATAATCGGGGACTCACTTGAATCACGTGGCTTCCAACTGCTTGGTAGCTCACCTCGAAACCTTCGAATCAAATGAAATATATTAGAAATATATAAATGTTAATAAATTAAATGTTATAAAAGTCAATGATGATCGACAACTTTTTCAAAACAATTTTCCTCGACTTGATAGCTCACCTCGAAACCTGTACAAATAAGATGAAATAAAACTGAAATAAAGTTTCATTTTATAAATAGAATTCCATTCATTAAATGAGTTCGTTTATTGTTTGATGCATTGTATGACTAAGTTGCTGACCTCAAAACCTGCGAAGTTTAATTAAATGAATAAAAATCCATTGAAATTGATAAAAGTTGATTAAATTCAATGAATGGACTAATAAAATTGAAATTATAATAACTTGAGTAATATTTTATACATAATACGTCACCTCAAAGCCTGTCTTTTCCGTGTAATAAATCTTAAATGAAATTCAATTTATAAATAGAATTTAATTAATTAAAGTAGTTCCTTCATTGTGCTCGTCAAAAGGCACACAAGTGACAAAAAGTAATTGAGGTAATGTTTTATACATGTGATTCGTCATCATTCCTAATGAGTTGACACGCAACTTGAAGTTTTTCTTATATATAATAAAATATTATTGATTTGTAAAATTAGAAATAAGATAAAAAGTGTTTTTTTTTTCGTGCTAGAAGGCAAAAAAACTCCATTTGCTAGAGTTGCCATTCGGTAGTTCAAAAATGATATATTTATTTACTTGTTTACTGATTTACTTAAATGAAATATGAAGCATAAAACAATACAACATATACATGTAGAAATAGAATAAAAAATATACATTGGAAACTGGCTACATAATCCGACACTTTCGACTTGATTAGCGATTTCCACATACCAGTTTCTTTAATATTATGAAAACAAATACATTGTGTAAATTTAGATAAACGATAACTCGTACCTTGGACATTAGCGACGTAATCCTGCAAAATACGCCATTTGACGCGAACCGAATCTTTTGTAGACGACGCAATGTCGACGGATAGAACATCCACTTTTTCAGGCTCTTCCGTCAGCTGTGCATGGCCCGTGGATGTATTGTCCGAAGGCGGATCCATGTTTATTGCGATGTCGTTTTGATACACCATTTCATTATAAGAAAATGTTGTTTTTATAATTATAACATTTCTAGTGTTATTGGCACGAATAGTTTTCCCTTTATAGATTGTCACTAGGTGTTCGCTTTGATTCCATATATCCGAAGTTTATTTTCCTCAATTTATGTTAGGTGTTTATCCGCGATAGTCTTCCTGTAATATGGTGATGTTCTGAAAGAAAACACAAACAAATATTTATTAAATGCATGGAAACGTTGAATACCTATCCATATTATGAACAAATTCAAGGGAGCTAACTGAATATCTCTTTTAAAATTCTTCTTTTTACTCCCTAAGGTTACTACATGCGCACTACTTGAGGTTCTCTCTCCATCTTACCCCTGACAACGTATTAGGTTTCCCCTTATCCCTTTCCTCCTAAAGGCTAAGTCTTTTGTATCCCCCGTCCTCGCGTTTCTCCTTGGAAACACATCCTCTTCCCAGGATCTCAAGTGGCTCCCAGACACGCACAAATGTGATATTTCTCTTTTGTCACAAATGCCGGAAATAGAAACAAATAGAAACACCATTGTTGCTCTTGCCTATTCTGTATAAGAGCCTGGCTACACTGGATGCAATTGGGAGACTGAATCCACTAACCAAAACGTGTTTTTAGCCACGGCTTGCTTTGCAAGACGGGGGTTGTCCCACCGCTTGACCGTTATTTATTTATGCGTATATATATATATATGTCCATATATATATATATATATTTATTTGTTTAGTTCGTTAACTTTTTTTGAAAATGCTACTCCTCCGAAAGTTGTGGGCCGATTTTAATGAAACTTGGTTTAAAATATTCCTTGAGAGCTAGGGCATAAAAGTTGTGCTATTTTATGCTTATATTGCTTATATAAGCAGAGTTATGATTGCTTATATGTTACCATTTGAACAATACAGTCTGCACTTGTCGCCACTTATGCTGCGACCACGTGATTATGACGTAACAATCGAAATTGCTCGGCTGTGGGGGATATAATCGGTGCAATTTTACACACCATTTTGTTTCGATCATCAAATAGGCAAGGCCTCCTTGCTTTGTAAAAAAAAAACTTTAAAAAAAACTAGTGGTTTGTTGCAAAATTGTATATTCCCTTGAAATGAGGTTAATAAACGGTTCAACTTCTCCAGATTTGGAAAATCGTTTGTTCTTTTAAAGAGTTCTATGTCTTTCTTTTTTATCCCGCCTTGCAAATCTTCAATACCTTACTCTATTTTTATTATATACACCTTGAAAATCTTAAATGATCTTCTTTTTTTAATTGCCATTAACAATTTCCTTTGCTTTCCCAAAGTTTGAAGCGACTTGCTGTTTTGCTATACAATTTCAACAAAGATATCCAGCATTTGATTTGACTGCAAATCGATATTCCCTAAAATATAGTATGGCACACGTTCTTTCATCTTATATAGTTGTCAGTGTGTTAGTGGCCTGTCATTAAAAAAAACGACTATATAAAGACTATATACCTTATTTAATTCACATTTCAAAAATACCATTATTGTATTTTCTCGTTTACTGTTTGTCAAATGTCCAGTCCTACACTTCAACCCCCATGTCGCCATAGTACAAAGAAAGAAATTACGAACCAAATCCGGTATAAGATATCGACGCATAAGAGAATTTGACGTTTTTTATAAACTTTAAGCAAGGTGTGGCACACTGTCTTTTGACAGTCTTGTTTAATGTATTCTTTATGAAAAATCCGCAGAAGCGCCTGGACGCTGTGTTCTCCAATTAAAATATTTGTCTTATGTACCTCATTATCACGCTAAGCTTTAAAAACGCAACCAGTATCAAGGCGCGTTTACGAATTAACCATAATACAATTGAAAAAAAAGTCGATAAAGCGTCCTGTGTGGTCACTCCCTTGCTTGTTTCTGAGAAATTCACTTCACACGTAAGGCATGGAATAACATCCCACATTATACCTCCTTCATTTACGTGAATACTTCGTGTATTTAAGGATCTTAACACATTAAAGACGCTTACCAAATAATGCTTTTATCCATAGACTCTGTGAGTATCCTTTTCAATTGAAACTGAGAAGGTTATGATTACAACAAAATAAAAATATCGTCTACATAGATTTATTATTTCATTCCTTGATTTTATGTATTTTTTATAAATGCTAAACTTTACTTTTGTAAAATGGGAAAGACAGACGTCATTCTGCCTCTCAATTTTTCAGATCCCTTAATTGAATTATAATTGAAATTATTATATTTTGATCTCATCTCATCTGCGTTGCCTTATAGATTGACTATGACCATATTATAGTATCGGCAACTAGTCAAATATAAAGCGCCAAAGTACGTCAGCAAAAGACGTTGTACGTCATACTGAATAGACTGAATACAAAAGCTTCCTTGAGACGCCGCCGTGACCAAGACATTGTGTAACAAGGGCATAATGACTGAAAAGAAATATGGATGCAGTTATTGTGTGAGGAATAAAGGTTGGGGGAAGGTCGGGAGGGTGGGGGAGGGGAGGAATTCCAGGGAAATGGGCTGGGGTGGAGGGCTTGTGTTAGAAAATGGAGGTTATGATTGATAATTAACAGGCAATGAACAAGGCCCAAGGTGTTGGAATTGACATGCTATTAATACGCATTTTGTAAAGGTAAATGAAGGTCTGGATTGACTTTGGGATATCGCATTTTATTTGAGTCGGGAGCGATAAGAGACGCCTTCGATGACAAAAACGACCCCACCCCTCCTACCAGTCCTCATATCCACCGCTTTCAAAAGTGCTACATTATATAAAATATCCATTTCCCCTCATAACGTCAATCCCATAATGCACCACGCCACCGGAAGACATCCCCTTGTAGGACCTCATAATGAGTGGAGCCTATGGCGTCAGAAAGACATATTTCAATGGCGTTTCTTAGCCTTGTGAGTGAGCCTAGATGGCTCTAATTGAGACTTAAAGTGTGTAAAGCAAGGACATAATGTTGAAGCGTCATGCTATTAATAGCTATTAATAGCTGAGAAGAGGATGTCATATTACGTGTGAAGGGTTTGTCTCAGCTGCCAAGCGCTTCCTTGGTGATTCCATAAAGATTATGCTTATAAATTGTTGTCATGGTAACCTAAGTAACTTATGCAAACAGTTTTCTTCGGGTTTTAAAGAAATAAATGCGATTCATTTATTCTCCTCATCTCCAGTTTAAGAAAGAGGGTTTACTTCTTGTAAGCATTTTTGATTCACTCAATAAAATGTTTCATCTCAAAATCTCCTAAGGCAAAGGCAAATTCTCCAAAGGCAATGCAATCTGTTTTGAAAATCAATCCTTTAGTATCTTTGAATGCCCTCGTTTATGTCCAGACCTACTCATTTGAAGGGACCCATTAAGCCAGAAAAAATGGCTCGTGGGATAATTTTCTTAAAATCCCCAATTTCAATTTCGTCCCTTTTCGTACTCGCCCTATCGCTATTAGGCAATTGCCCGAAAAACAGGTGCATAAAAGGCGCCCCTTTTATGAGTAATAATATTTCCATCAAACGCAGCTTTTCTACTCATCGTTGGATATTATTAATGATATTTAATGATAAAAGGGTTGCTTTGTATAGCTTTCTCTAAAAGCTTCTCCAGGTCTAAGACCACAATTGCAATTAAGGCTTTCATTTCAATTTTCAAGTTGTTTAACTGTATTTAAGGTCTTTTCACTCTTTATTAATTATACATGCTTGAATGTTATTTTTGATAGTGAAAAAAAAAAAAAACATTATGATATTGAGCAAAGGTAAAAATTGACATGCTATAAAACATAATGCATTCATGCAATGCACGTCAAGAAATATGTTTTGCTTATTAACTCAGTAAAACGACTCAAAAGATATTTTCTTGCAAAAATATTCAAAGTGCGAGTACGTGATTCAATCATCTATGTGATTGATGCAGAGAAAAGAAAACAGAAAAAAAAACGACGGATAGAAACGAAACAGAACAAATTAGGAAACCGGTGTCATCTGTACATTTCCATATGCATGTACGTTTGTTACTCTTTTAGAATATCGGTTAATCCCCTCCTCCCCCTCCTCTCCCTCCCCACTCAAATTATAAATTTGGAACTGATCCCTTTGTACAGGCCATCCACCCAACCCTTTTTTCAGCTGCTGGGACAATTACAAGCCTTACATGTCTTTGGGCTTTTATTGCATCGAAGGACATATATCATTCACTTGAAGGGCTGTTGCCAATTCTGTCATATCGATTGCCAAGGGTTTCCATTTGGTAATAAGATTGTGCCATCGTTTTGCCCATCGTATAGACATGTAAAGCAAGACGGGTGTCTTATAGATTTTCTATGGGTAATTTTTGGAAGAAAAAGACAAAAAGTTGAAGCGGAGGGAATGGCAGATTGATAATTTTAGAACCTTTAAAAAGCATGCTAAAAGTATTTGGTTTCAGAGTTCATTTACCTGTTTCGTCGTGTTTAAAATTCCGTTCGAAAATTACAATGTATTACAATATGACTACAAGCTGTTCATAGCACAACAAATGTCACGCTTTACATTAAAAATACGCTCTTTATTACACATATTTTATTGAATTGCTCAATGTATTTGAGTTCATCAAACTCACAACAGCTTGTTGTGCTACAACTGGACACAATCGAGTAATCGGTCTAAAGTCATCGGTACCAAGTTATCATTCTTTCCTCTGAAATATTTATTACTGGTTCTTGGAGCTGTCCATCATAAAAAGTATGTTTTATGTGTCATCTTGCATGACCCAAGGATCACATATTAGTCATTCTTCCCTCTAATATTACTCATTGTCACGCATCCAAGTTTTATTTGGACCCAAGTTCCATAGAATCACAACACCCTTTTTCAACCCCCAGTCCCATATAAAACACAATTCGAGGTCAACATGTTTTTATTCATCAAAGGAAATATGTGATAAACATCGATAATGTTGTCATCGGGAGCTGGGAAAAGGATGAGATATGTTAGCTTCTTGGAAAACCATATTTTTTTTTGGGGGAGCAATAACAAGGAACTGTAAATTCCGGGTTTTATAGCCTGTTGCATGACAATCGTTGATTTGTAGAGACATTTATGACTCGACCCACCATTTAATGGCGGCGGGTTCATGATCGGGTTACACCCTCGCAAAATATTATGTTTTTTTTGTTTGTCGCATTATTGCGCTAGGTTTCAGTTGTTTGGTTTGACAAAGTAGAGTGAAGCGCAGATCATTTGACGTTAGTGCTTGAAACCGAAATTATGTTTGCAAGACTGTTTTCTTCCAATTTCATCATGAGAATAGTGTTTTAGCCATAAGACACTGGGGCGAGGGAGAGTCGGAATTGGTCACCCGATGGGGTCAGAGACCTGTAAGCAGTGGTTCGTTGGTATAACCCTCACTGTTAAATATATTCAAACTGTATTTAATACTCAAGACATGTTATTGTTTTCCGAAACGAAACCAATGGACATTTGTTTGAGAATAGAGCAAATTACTTTCTCTCATCTTAATTAGCCTATTATCAAAGGGGGTTGAGGAAATGACCTCCCCCAACATATGTACCGACCCCCCCTCCCAACTATTTACGAATCTCTTTATGAGCCGATTGTCTTGGAGTCATAGACACTCTCCCTTGTTTATGATTCCGAGCCACTGGCCGAAGTATCCTTCACCCGACACCCAAAATGGCTAATGAAGTCCAATGAAGTCTGAAGCAAGAGTCACAAACAAGTGGCCGGGAGGGCTGCGTATTTTGTTGGAACTTGGTCAGGAAAATGTTGGTCAGACAGAGATGTTGAATTGAGTAAAGAGAACAGTGCGCTAGACTATGAAGAACATAGTTCTGTGCCAAAGCCGTGCTTCCTTTAAGGGCAAGCGATACTCGGGCGCGGATCTACCTAAGGCCGTATTTTGTGGGTAGCCCCTCGGTATATTTTACCCCTGCATTTTGCTCTTCTTTATTATTTCTTGACGCCCCCGAATAAAACATTTCTGGATCTGC
Source organism: Hydroides elegans (assembly GCA_001703475.1). Taxonomy (NCBI): domain Eukaryota; kingdom Metazoa; phylum Annelida; class Polychaeta; order Sabellida; family Serpulidae; genus Hydroides; species Hydroides elegans. Next base: position 6,480 of record LQRL01067040.1, on the reverse strand, counting down.
CCGTGGTACTTCCTGTTAGATGCTATCACATCTGTTATTATCAATGTTTGCAAGCATGCGTTTAATCACCAGAAAGCAACTTTTGGGTGTACCCATGTATTCAGGTGGTGCCATGGATTGAATGCATGGCATTGTGTCTTAAGAAATCACGCAACTCGTTTATTGTATTTCGCGTGCAGGTAGTACATGTAGATTCATACACGCAATGCTACCAATGATTATAAGTGATGGTGTGGCCGGATGTTATAAACCAGAATTGTGGAAAAACGTTTCCAAAGTGAAAGGGTTCGTGCAAACGGTTTTGTTTGGCGTTGTATCATGTGACACATTGACGCCATTTACAATGTTAAATTGAAACTCTCGCAAATTGAGTTAACATGCTCTTTTTTTGCTTCCGAATCAGGCATTGTTTTCTTGTTGCTACATCGTCCGCCCTATAATATAACACACATTTCTATTCACAATTCCATAGTTAGATGACAAATTTGGACCAGCAAATGGGCCAGAAATATTTCCGTCGATTCATCAAATATTTGTCAAATCGTTGCCAATAATTGTGTCATTTGTCTTCGGATTTAGGTCAATGCGCTTTGATGGTTTACACTCCCTCTCATATAAACAATAAAAACGTGTCACAGGAATAACATGGAGTAAGGCGAAACCGGAAAACTGTGATCTGTTACAACTGCATTGGTTCGCAAATTTTTCATAGAATTCTAGAGTCTATTTTTTATTCCGATCACCGGTATATGCATTGTCATCTCGAACCACACTGCTTGTCCTACCATCCGAAATCCCAACCCGTTCAACAGGACTGTATGTAAAACCATTTCGTATCATAGTCCTCCGTCTTTCCCAACACGTTCAACGGGTCCTCTTGTGAGAAATGAGGCTGTACATACAAGGTTTCTTTATTTTTATGAGCTCGAATAGGGCTATCCATATAAAGTATTCGTGATGAGATATAAAGGGGACTATCCATACAAGGCTTCTCAGATATGTCATTGAATGTGGGCTATCCACATAATCATTTCCATATAACGCAAAGGCCCACAAGTGTCCGCTGCACCAAAACGTGAGTCGCTATTCTGGCTAGGGCTTGTTCTATTTGATGTGCCACGATTGATATACTTCGGCGCCAATTAAGTCAATTAGAATCTATCTCCTCCCTCCGCTTGTCCATCGATCCTCTGGCCGTCGTCGTCCCTAGTGCTATTTATAGGTCGTGTGACAATGTTAACCTGTTGGTTGGTTGGGGGTCTTGGCCTGTGATTTAACTATGGTGATTGGTCAGGCGGCATTTTGAGAGCGCAGCTATTATGACTTTTGTTTCTCTAATGTATTCATGTATATGCTCATGTCATTCTAAGATTTCCAGTGATTCGGCTGCTCAGTTAATACCTGAATACCGGGGTCTGCTATTAACCTTAATTATATTTTTACAAAAAAAAAACAACTATTACTTGTTCATAACCCACATCATAGACTTCTATGCTTGCTCCAAGATCAACTCTTTTTGAGAACAGGGCTTCATACTACAGTAGACTCTCGTTAATCGGAACCCCTAGGGACCGGTCATTTTGGTTCCGATAAACCGTGGGTTCCGATTAACAGTAGTAAATTTGTATAAATATACGATTATGGGATTTTAAAATCGGTTCCGATAAACCGATAGTTCCGATTAAAAGAGTTCCGATTAACGAGCGTCTACTGTAATACACTTATTTGGTTGGCATCTTTTAACTCTTAGAATAAATGTTCACCTTATAGCGAGCCCGAACCGTCATTTCCAACTTAAGTAAGCATTTAATATTGGGAAATCGGTGATTTAGATTCCAATTCGTAAATCAGAATTCAGCTTTATATCTTGGGAGTCTATACGTGTTTCAAAAACTTATTTTTGTTGTCCTATGTGAACTCAAATTATGGTAGAATAAAGATTTTTGGAAGAATACCACTGTTCACCTTATGGCGAATACAATCTTAATTTCATAAATTACAGGGTGACCACGCACCTGAAAAAACCTGAAAAAACCTGAAAAACCGTCTTGGTCATGAAAAGTCATGAAAAGTCATGAAAAACTACAAAAATACCTGAAAAAACCTGCAAAAACCTGAAAAGTCATGAAAAACAGAAACGAAATCAAAAATTATCTCCAAATTATTTCTAAAAAAGTATTCTCCCAGATTCACATGTACACAGGGGTGGAAATAAGATAATTTTCACACTCGCCAGTCTGGCGAGTAAGTCCAATTTCACACTCGCCAGCGAAGATTTACACTCGCCAGGAGGTGAAACTATGCAAAATGAAAACCACTAAGATTTGGGCTCCTTAATTTAGTTTGCATGTGGACGAAATTATTTTGTAGAAAAAATAAGCGAGCGCCGAAGGCGCGAGCAAACAAATTTTATTGAATTATTAAAAATTTTAAGATTTCATCAACAAATTTCGGAAAATTATGTTTTTTTACGGTACATTTTACACTCGCCAGGCTGGCGAGTGACTTCAAATTGACACTCGCCAATCGAAAATTTCACTCGCCATGGCGAGTGTGGCGAGTGCTTATTTCCACCCCTGTGTACATATTATTTTTTTCTTTATTTGCGGTAAAAAAATTGCTCGCGCCTTCGGCGCTCGCTTCTTTGACTTGGCAGGACTGTATGCTTTGGTTTTCGATCATACAGATGTCATTTTTTAATCTTACTTTTCTCTTGTGAGCTACGACTAACAAAGGAACGGTGTATATTAAGTTCCAAATCAAGCAAATACGAGTTAGAGTTGAATTGTCCATCTAGCCGTCCCTCATAATTTTCTTGTATAGTCAACATTTCAAAACACTTGGGTTTTTGCCCCATAAGAAACCTAGACATATGCTTGTTGTACCTTTTGATTGATATGACCATTCTGTAAACCGAACACTTTGTTTTAAAAGTAAAGATATTTTTTAAAAAATAGAATTAGTTACTTGTATGAACTTAAAGGGGCGAGGAAATTTGAACTTTCAACAAAATTTGAAACCTAGATTAGATAATTATATAATCAAGAGAAACATCGAAATGAGTAAATGTGTCTTATTGTGATTCGCGATAATTGGCATGGCAAAAATTGGACACAAACAAAAGAGTTAAATAAAAGTGCATACCTCCCCGCTTTTTGGGGAAGCAGTTTGGCCCTGCTCGTGTTTCATCAGTACCACGTTGCACTCGTACACCTAAAATTTCCCTTGTTATGAATCTCACATTAAATTGCTATTTATTTACCTCAATATTAATATTAATATTTCGGTCGCGCCTTCGGCGCTCGGCACAGTAAAACATATAGCAAATCATGTAAAATCTTAAAGAAAAGCATGCATTATAATTAAATATAGGGCTTTGTTTGATCAATGTGTCATATTGAACGTTAATATCACGGTTAATGGCCTATAATATACCCTAAAAAGTCATGAAAAATCACCTGAAAAAACCTGCAAAAACCTGAAAAAACCTGAAAAATGAAAATGCAAAAAGCGTGGTCACCCTGTAATAAATCCTAAATAAAGCGAGCCGTAAACCCGATGCTTGTCTTTCAGATGATTGTAGAATAATAGAATGAAATGAAATATACACCCATGCCTACATTTAGAGTCTACCGTTGTCACATTGAATCCAATATATGCACATGCCCTTGCAAGAGTGACCACCCATCACGTAATTTATCAATAGAGTCTGTTTGTGTTTACATTCAATTCACATATAATCTAGTCACTCATTATATACGGTCTACGTGGTACTCCAATCAAGAAATCTGTTTTATGTCATCTAAATTTGACTCTTATAATCGAATATTGTATAACAAGTTAACAGTCGAATAGCATGATTATGTTTTGAATATGTTTTGCTGAGTGTTGTGATTTATTGTACCATTTTCAGTCAAACGCGTTCAATATATGATACATTTACATATTATATACGGTTATTAGTTGTTAATCACCTATTGAATAAGTTTACATTAGATTTAGTTTCCATTCGCCATAAGGTGAACACCCCGCTAAGGACAAAATTGCATAAACACCGTCATCTGGTACTCTTGTTTATCAATATTTTCCAATGTTGTCAGTACATAGTAAAGAAGACATCTAAAGCTGATGTTTGGTGTATAAAAATCGGGAATTATCATTAAAATAGATATCAAAATATCTATATTATAAGTCAACTTGTTGCATTTCCTCGCTATAAGGTGAACATTTATTCTATATTCGTTTATCCTTGATAGAGGATAAATCCCAATCTAGGTTTTCGGTCCCTTGGCGATAATTGGATACTGACGACCGCTGTTAATGAGATCCTCACAAGGGTTGGCATATGTTTTCTAACAAAAGACGCTTTTGTGTCTGCCTATAAACGAAGAAAAAAGCTGAGCATAAAGCTCTGAGGAAGCAAAGAACCTTTGACGGAAGAAAAGGTATTTTATATCAGCTGGGAACAAAAGAAATTAATAGGGCATTGAAATCAAATGCCTATTTTAAGGAATTGATGACGATAATTTCATTGAGCTATATACGGTAATTGGTGATCAAATAGGTTTGGATTATATTTTTGATGTATTTTAATTTTTATATTAATGCACACGTCTCCAGATATATTGATTCAAGCAATATATCAACGCGAAAAAAATATTGAAAATATCCGCACAACAAAATATTGAATTCGATATATATTATTTGTAAACGTTCTTTTTTTGTTGTAGGGCATTTTTCAAAAGTCGTGTTTTGGTGTCGGACGGAATTCGATACTTTCGACCCCTATTAAAAATAGCTGCCATATCCAAGAGTTGAATTTCTTAAATGCCTAGATAGCATTGGGGTACCCCTAAAATATTTTACCAAAATTAACCTACTTCACCGCCGCATGTTTTTGTGAGAGTCAAATGAAGTCCTTGTCGGACGGAATCGATAGAAACGACTTTTGCTGCCTGTACTCGCTTAACCGTTTATTCTATCGAATTCTGTTCACTTAGTAATTTATATCGGCCAGTATTTAAAGCATGGATGATAAGGCTATCTATAAACAGTAAAAACAGTGATCAATTCCTTCAAATTACTTAGGAATAACGGTTGGTACGTTGGTGTCGGACGGAAGAATTTTCGGTGTCGGACGGAACAAAAATGTTCATGAAAATTCAATTGTCACAGAATCGAAAAATTATATCATTATATAATACCCCAAGAGTATCTTCATCATAAATCGTATAAATTATTTTTCTGCAATATCACATCTTTGACAAAATAACCAAAATACTCTGTTCCGTCCGACACTTTTCTAGGCTTAAATACAAGGCTGGACGATGATATTTTATACATTAAAAATGATGAAAAACTCTATTAAATGCTTGAAAAAATATTAAGTAAGTGCCTGACAATATGTTATAGGGATTATACATCATGTCTACAGACATATAAATCACTTTTAAGATTGGAACTATAGAAAAATGTGATTTATGGTGTTAAAACGGTTTTGTCGCGAAATCCTCTGGAAATGTTCCGTCCGACACCATTATGAGCATTGGATTTTTTTATCAATCCCTTTTAAAGTTTTCTTTGATTACTTTATATGAACCAATGGAGTAGAACATATGCTAATTTCTTAATATAATACTTGCATAATGCCGAAAATTGGGTAAAATATCATTTTCGATCATCCGATATGGTATTATATTTCTATCATACGAAATTCTGATTAATTGTTGATATAACATTAATAATTGATATTATTTCATTTGAAATTGATATAAGGTAAATAAATACAATGTTTGACATTACTTATTTGGGCCTTTGACTCTATTATCATCTTTTGAATGTACAATAAATCATAAATTTAAAAAAAAGTGTCGGACGGAAAAAAATGTCCAAGTCTATATTAAGAGAATTTACGCTATTAGGTTCAAATTTCTGATAGATAATTAAAGTTACTTCGTTTACTCGATGGTCTAGGAACCTCACTGCTTTTGATTCCCATAATTTTAGAAATAAATAACTTTATTTTACGCACTCCCCATTTTATAGAATTTCTACTTTTAAAAGTGCGATAATTTTGTAATTTGTAGCAAAAAAGACAAAATATTTGGCAGGTAGATAGTCCCCATGGTAGGTTTAAATAAAATACACAAACCGTTTTACTCAGTCCATACCAATAGAAGTAAAGAACGAAAACTGATTTTCCGTCCGACACCATAATTATCCCCCGTGAAAACGAGGGGATATAGGGTTGAGCTTGTCCGTCCGTCTGTCCGTCTGTCCGTCCGTCCGTCTGTCTGTCTGTCCGTCCGTCTGTCTGTCTGTCCCGCTTGATATAGGGTACTTTGTGCAGGCGAGTTTGGTATGAAGGAGTTGAGCTAGAGCTTTCAAATTTTATACACGTATAAACCGTGGTCTGAAGTCGTGCCTCGTCAAGGTTTTATCTCGATCGGTTGAAAATTGTCGATTCTGGAGCACTTTAAA
>LQRL01067036.1:0-10221 GCA_001703475.1 Hydroides elegans | reverse complement strand
AAAGAGAAAGAGAGAGAGAGAGAGAGAGAGAGAGAGAGAGAGAGAGAGAGAGAGAGAGAGAGAGAGAGAGAGAGAGAGAGAGAGAGAGAGAGAGAGAGAGGTGATGACATGGTTCTATGGTTCAGTAACGATCTTTTGACTATACTTTTTATGTTACTCCTCTTCTAATTTGATTAATCTTATTATAGGGAGGCAACAAACCCTCATCAGCGCCTGAAAGCATCTCCATGTAAAAATTATTGGCGCCCAATTTATAACTAGGTCACTGATGCCACAACTTCTGAATTGGTCACGCAAGTCGGCTAATGAACCCAGAAGAGATATAAGGAATATGTAACCAAGCCTCAATCCTATTAGGAATTTCACTGCAACTTTGGTTTCCTTGCTTTTTCCTATCTTGTTATATAACTAATAATAAAACTATAACTAATAAAAAAGACAACATAACAATTTTATTTAACTTGTTATTTCCTATCTTCTTATATGATATAAACTTACCCTGATTTCTAAGGATTTCCAGTGTTAGCACCGACTCAACAAGGGGAACTTATTTAAAACGTAAAGGTGATTATTTTATAATAAGGCAGAAATCCAAGGTGAAAAACATAAATTAATCAGATTTTGTCCACAAACAATTTCAAGTTAATTACATACATGTATATGTACATGTATGTATTATGTGCGTAAACAAGACTGGACACTACAATGCTATTAATTGTGGGTTCAATATTATATAGGGCTTTTGTTTCCTTGACCACAATAGAGGGGAAGCCACGGGTCAACGGTGGGTGCCACATTGGGCCAGTTTTGCGTAACATAACTGTCTAACGGAAATAGCAAAAGATGTCATGTCACATTCCAATTATGTATGATTTATTTCTACTTATATATGATGAAAAGATGGAAAATTATAAAGCAATGCACGTCACGAAAACGTCTAGCTTGAAAAGCATTTTATTCCTGAACTCCTTTTGATAGTGATTTTCTAAACCCTACACACTAACCATCGCCTGTCCGTTAATTCACCCATCTCGCATCAAACCAAAAGGCCTTACTCTATCAATCTAACAGACGACCATGCTACCAACAGATTAATAAGAAGCGCCCCCTGTCCAAGCGTTTGGCAAAATAATATCGTTCATAAAAAAAACCCACTCCCACCCTACCCTCATCCCTTCACCTTACCTAAGATATTGTTGATCTGTAAGAAATATAGTGTTCTAATCAGTCCTATCTACAAAACAGCGAACATCTGAACTCAACCTACCTTCACCTACTATCATATAGGCCTTCTTTGGTTATCAGCATTCACTGCCTCAGCCATGCGATCGTTCAGCAGATAATCCTCACTCCCGTTTGGATCAATTACGGATTCAACCTACAGTACCCTTCTACGATATCCTATAAACTAAAACATACCTTGCGGTGTGTAGACCCCCGAGTATCGATCCATAGCGGACGCGGGCGCCGTGTAGCCCTTGAAGAAGTAAGGGCTGGGCACAAATGCCCGCTGGGTGACGCCCAATACAGTCTTGGGCCGCGTCGGTTCGTGGGCGTCGGGGAAGGCGGCCAGGATCTCGGCTTGCTTCGGGTTGCGGTAACTCCTGTGATGATAAAGGGAAATAACGTATTGTTTCAAGGGTTTTCCTTGAATCATTCACAAAATACTGTTCGGTACATATTGTAATATGAGGATCTTAATAATAGAACTCGTTCTCTGTATAATGACAAGTAGTTATGTCATATAGCACATATCTTTATTATGATCAATAATTACTTATATTAAAATGCGATAACGTTTATCAAAAAAACATTGGTAGACAGGCTCGTGGCGTGATGGACTTGGCAATTGGAGGAATAATGAATACTTCGATAATGTATTTATTTGGCGGTAAAATCAACATTTTACCCTTAAATCGAACAGAATGACGCGCCTACGATTTGTTCGCATACTTTACTCGTTGCAGCACTTACTTGACACAGAACCCGGTCGGGCTATAATTTGGCGACCTGCGGCTTTCTTGAGCAAATTTCCTCATAGGCAGCAATGTGTTTAGGGTTTCTTGATTGCTCTAAAAAGGAAAGGAATGTTCAAAGATGGTGTCTACATCATTAAGGCAGTTTTAATAGTTTTATTGTAGTTTATCAAATTAACAAATAATATTTCAGCTAGCATATAGTGCCCCAAATTACTGACCAATTTAAGCCTCAATTTCATAGAAAGAGTAAATAAGCGTATTGAACATACATGTAGTTGAACATGAAGGAATCTGTTTAAAAATACATGTAGCTTATGCGTCTTAATTTGTAGTTAATACACGTCGTCGTAACAGATCATGATCAGGACAAGTTTCTTAAGAACAATTCGCGCGCATTTATTTTTTAGTTTTCATATCAACCGAAATGCTTATGGACTTGTGGTTAAAATTGCCCACTGTGCTCATTCGATTCAAAGTTATAGGCCAGGTCATCGAAGATGAAGGAGTCTTATCTAAAATAAACGCAGTTTATCTTTAGGAATATGTAATTTCAATAAGTTATACAATATTCTTATATAATACATTTCTTTTTATAAACAAAAAATATGTTTTTTTTTTTTCACACGTGAAATAAATAAAATGATAAACAATAACGTGTTTTGAGGTTAGATACAAATTCGATTGAAATAAAAATGCATGTTACAAAATATTTTAACTGAAATTAGATAAGCACACAAATGAAATTAAAATATGTTCAATTAATTACATATGATATTAGAAAAAAAGAATACATTATAGATATTAATGCCCAAAAGGCATTTTATATTTTCATTTTTTTCCTAAGGTTAATAAAGATCGCTAGTTTTAAAGGTATACCACCAATGCATGTTACCTCAACAAAAATGCGAAAATAATAAATGAATGAGTAAAATATGAAAGTTAGGGTTCTAAAAACCCTCGGCCTTTATTTTAAAAGCAATATTTTTAAAGATATAACCTAAACTGTTCTAACTAACACAACTAAGATTTGATAAATCATATTTCAAATCTAAGTAGTCAAGTGACACAAAATGCTCTCATTTGTCCTCATTAACACAGATTTGAAATATGATCGTGTAAATTATTAAAAAGAAAGGTCATTTGGTTCCGTTCGTGATTCGTTTCTAAATAATGAAATGCCTGCTCAAACTGGCATCGAGCAATAAGGCATAAACCTAAATCGGCACAATTATTTATTATATAGAGTCAAGAATTAACGATCAAATCATAAACGAAATCGTTAACGATTTATACATAAAAACTCTGCTTCCATGCTTCAATTTAAAGGCACGGGACAGCCTCTGATTTAAAGGTGGAACCAAATGAACACTTTTTTTATAGATACATATAGAAACAAACACACACTTAACTATTTGAGTATCATCGTAGTCAGTAGAAGAATAAGGAACATGAGAAGACGAAAGCGACACGCGTGACGCCACACTGCACGCCGCCGCGCTGCGTGCACGCCTAGGAAGCTGCCTAGGCACGTGCTGCACGCCTTGCTCATACGCATGCGCATTCGTTGCATTCACAAACAAGGGCACGCAGCCTACCCGGCACACTTTCTTATAGCAGTCGACTAGCCCGGATATATCGGCCTGTGTGTCACTCGTCATGGCCGCAGCAGCAGCAGCGTGGATGTCACGTGACACAGTGTCAACGAGCACCTGCTGTTGAGCCGAGGGGTCATTGGGTGCAGCGTCGCCGGCGAGGTACTCTAAGTGTGTGACGCCGGCGTTGTTGGCCGCGGTGAAGTTGCGCTTCGTTTGTCTGGAGAAACGGATGAAAAATGATTGACTTTGGGGCTATAAGACATGTATAGCAAAACACATTGTAAGACAATAAATTACGAGACATCTGCAATTTGGTCGCATTTCAAATAATTCTTTTCTATTCATCAAAGCTAAATAGATAAGGTCATATTAAGAGAACGTTTCTATTCAATATCATTTCAAGGTATGGTTAACTCATTAAATTAAAATTGGATACAGATCATCAAGGTAAGTATGGCTTGGACTAATGCATCCGCTTACTTACAAGTTTGCTGTAGGTGTATGACCCCATAAGGTGCAAATGTAGGCATATATATTGAATTTCACGGAAAGTGAAATCAGTATGAAATGACAGGATATACATTTTAAGCATTTCCAGTGCATGATAAAAATCGCGAAGTTTATTGCGTTGAGATCAATTAAAATATGAGACATTTGATGCATGAAATAACTACATTACTCAGATGAAGTACTACATGTATACATCAACGAGTTTTAATCTGATCCGTTCAAAGCACTACCGGTACACGCTCTTTAGCCTTCAACTACCCGATATGTTAATATTTATCTTAATTATGGTCGCTATCGAATCGAATTTATTGCTCAAAGATGCGTCTTACTCGAATTTCAAAATGGCAAGAGGTACAAGTGCAATCAAGAGGTAAACTTCATCATTTCGATGAAAAATCATCATGAAAATCGTTGAAAACGTGTAATACACGTAATTTGAAGTCATTTCAAGCAGATTTTGTCTCTCCTTTGAAAGGCTCTTTTTTCATGTTTGACTGACACATCCGTTGACGCAATGTGTAGAAGAAAGAACCCGTTGACCGAGGTTCCGGAAAAAGTTTCTTTTTAATAAGAATTTTTGCAAATGTAGTTTTGATCCTTTGAATCTCTCCTAATGCCAAGAAAATATTTGATAATAACGTGTCTTCCTTTAAAAAAAAGAAAGAAAAGAAAACGTGTTTACGCAATTATCAAATACCAATTTTAATCAGCAATATGACGTAAGTGGAAAATTAAGCAGCAGTGTATGTTTAAACAGATAAATCAATATTTTTTTCCGAACCTGGCGTCTTGTAGCCAAGATGGTTTACTTTAGAAAATAATCTTCAATGACCCTTACCGTGTAAGATCCCAGAATGTGAGAGGCTGTGGCATTTGCCCGCGCGTCATGTAGGACTCATCGATGGCGGTCGCTTGCGTCCCTGGTCTCCGCTGAGAGGTAAAGTTTTCAAATAAAACTTTCAATTACATTTGGTATGCACTATTCCTTACCATGGATTAATTACAGATATATATTTGTCCTTACAATTATCTTTTATTTATTTATTTTCTTTGTAGAAAAACATTTACGCAACCAGAGGCTCGAAGTTTAAACCATAGATATATTTTCCATTTCAAATAGGTACATAATCTTAAATAGCAATTGCAATATAATGTATTGATACATTTCAGTTCAATAAATATTGGAAAGAACAAATTACGGATTCGTATTTATCATTTTGCTCTTTTAGAAGCAAACGAATGCCCTCAAAAATAACACAAAAACCAATAACAATTTCATTAATGGCAGCGAACTTTCAGTCACCACTCGGCGACTCTAATACATGTATATCCTTACCTTGAGGGGATTCCCGGAGAATCCGCGCTGCCCCTCCTTGGTCCTCAGCAGCTCCACCTTGCGCTGTGGGGCGATGAGAGGGTAGCGTGAGTGGGGCATAGGGGGCAGGTGGGGGATGTTAGTGAATTGCCGTTCGTTCGTCAACACGTACGTGTTTTTGCTGTGTTTGCGATACATGCTCATCTGCTCACAGTGGCGTTTAAGTGTGCGTGTTGAAGATATTTTAAGAGTGCGTGGTTGAATACAAAAGGAGTAGAAAGAAGGGGAGAAAAAAAGAGAGATAGAAATCAGATTAGACCCTATTAGGTTTAGGAAAATAAGAAATACAATGAATATAGTGCCATTAAATAGCGCGCTTGTTACGAAAATGCAGTTTAACATATTTGTCTCGTTACAATTTATCAATTAAGTTAGAGACATTTTAAAATAATTTATTTAAAATGTCCGATAACAATATTACCGAAATCGTTTTAAATGTGTTCACTTAGGCAAAACCTATTTCCGTTGAAGTACATATTAAGCATTGTAATCATAGAATTCGACTTTTACTTATTAGTCAATAGTTTTAAAGCATAAATTATTCAAATATACATGTATTTGCAATCAAATTAAGTATAATTCGTAATATAATCATGTTTTGACGCTTCTCATAATGTAATTTCTGGGTTAATCCACTCTAGCTCACTTAGTCTGGCTCCGTTCAAACCCTTTACCCAAGAATAGATTGCCGATAATTAGATTCATTCATACCTGAATACACCCCAAAGCTTCCATGCAATGCAATACCTTTACAGATTTACATAATGTAAACACACAGGGCCAGAAAAAAAAGAATATATATAATCATGTTTGTGTGGTAAAATATACATTCAAAGTTATACCCTTATTATTCCGGATTCGATGCATTTTGAAGTTTCTTGATTATGCCTAAGAACAGTAATAATCAATTACATATATAATGTTGGCTATATTCTTATATAATTACTAGGGTTTAAAATTAAGTACGCTTATTCGATCCAATCATACTCTTATATATAACAGCAATATAAATGTAAGATTATAGAATTTTAATTATATTGTTATGTATAAGATAAATGTGAACACAATGTTTTACAGTGTATATTCTTCAAGGGAACATGTTATCCGTACTTGTATTTATGCAACTACATAATGGTTCATGTTAAGACAGAAAGTTGAGGAAAAGTATTTTGTAGATATAAAGAAGCATGAGCTGAAAATAATTAAAAATTCACGTAAAAATACGTTTTCCACATTGATCGAAGTCACTTCATGGGCGTAAATACATAGCATATAAATACGTTACTTATGCGGGGAATGGGTAAAATCCATAAAGTACTTCAATTAAACCATTTAATGTAACGTGTAATGTAGTAAACCGAACTTAACTCTTACTTAAACATAAGCGAAGCCTACTTTTGTTGTTAACAATCATTCAATCATTATTAAATTTTCTTCTTTTTAATTAATATATTCTAGATATTCAAGTAACGTTAAAGGCACAGATATACGTTTTCGAGGCCCCTTAATAGTTCCTTAAATAGCTTACTTCGCATTTTTTATCTAGAATTATTAGTAAACGTACATATCTGCGCTGTTCGGTTGGAGTGCGAATGCGATTGGAAGGCATACCGCGACCTCTGGCGACCCCGGGAGGTAGCGCCCAGGTTTGATGCGATGGCCGCTCCCCTTCCTGGACATAAACAAATGTGAAAAGAAACGTCAAACAAAGTCAATGGCAAAGTATTTTTCATCAGAATAGAGCTTTCGCAATCCGAATGAATATGCTGTACCCGAATGATTTTATTTACCGGGTATGCTGATTCCCTTTGATTGAGTTTATAAACCATGAAGAACCTCGTTGAAAACTACTACATACGACTTCGAAGATAGTATAATCGATAACCGCATATATGAATGAAATGCAAACTATATGTTACAATGGAAATGCAATCAGCAGATAAGATACATAAACTCAACGTACCACGCCGAGGTAGAGGCCGGTGAGGTTGCGCGGAGCGTGTCGGCGCGGGCGTGAAGGCATTGCATTGCTCATGTGCATGGCCTGCACGCCCGCCAGTTGCTCTTCAGGCGCGATGTTGCGCGTCCGAAACATGGTAGCAAGTGGGTGGACGAATGGCTGAAAAAAAAGTAAATGAAATTGTTTGCGATACATTGGAATCATGTAAAAAATGCTTTTTACTACTATATTGCTTTGATTTCAAATCTCCAACCCAAAGATTGTTTCTAAAATGTTGTGAGGCAATTTGGATCAGCCGAAAATACAGCTCGTGCAATGCTATTTTATAAATACTCTTGTCGGCATTTTTCCTGCTTATATACATGTATGCTGATTATGGTAACCATAATCAACCATGATAGGTTGGTGTTAAATAAATGTAGGCAATATATAAACTTTAAGAGTTTGATCATGCTCAATTCCGGTACATGTGCAAATCTAAATAAAATATAATCAGTCCATAACGTGACAGGCGCCTCACACGGACCCTTGTTCAATATTTGCGTACATCAAAGCTGGTGTATCTTATTGTATCCGTTCCTTTCGATATGGCGTAGGCTTTCTGGTGATATCTAAACTATTGTCGCGAAATTGTCGCCACCGTGTTTTAAATAATATGGTCAATACTCTCGAAATGCGTATCAACACATTTAGGTATTTTTTAGTTTATAATCAAGTCGTTATTCATAAGCGTTTATTGAAATCAAAATGACATAAACCTTGACTGTCCGTGATATCGAAGGGCGTACTATTGCTAAATAATATAATCCAACTTAACTATTTAATTGCAACTTCAAGCTTTGAGACTATAATCATATTATCAAAAGCTACATATTGACATTGAAACCTTTGCTTTTATTTTTACATCATGTCTCATTGACTCTCAGTTTACGTATCGAGTAAATAGGCCTACGACTTTACACTCAACGATAATGAACATACACAAAAAACCTAAAGAATACAACTAGAAGGTTGGGACATTTCCTCTTTATTTGAGCCCGAAAATGTTTATCTGTGACCCTTGGTGCTTCATTGCAGAGTCCGACTCATATTTTTAAATGCCCATCCCGATTCCACAGGTCCCAATCTATTACATTGAGCCTAATACTACATTTTCCGTTTTCAAAATAGCGCCAGGGTTTGTTACTTTATTATTTTGTAATCCAACAAATAAATGTAATGTAACGATAATACAGATAATAAGCGAGACATACACAATGTGTTAAAAAATACTTAGGATGACCAATGAGAGCTCGAGGGCTTATTTCCGATGTTTGTTTGTTTTTGAGGATGTTGACTTCATACTGTTCCAAACAAGGAAGTATTTCCCAACTGCCCCCGATTCGAAAGGATATTGACTATCTCACGAGAATATATGCATTCATATTTACATTTAGGTGCCTTTTTGAAAGGCTATCCTGAGATAATATGAATATTCAAATTTGTAGTGTACGTGACAATGGCTCATGCATATTTTGAATTGCGATAATTTGTCCCTGATCTATACTCAAGCCCATTCATTTTTGATAAATTGTTTGGACAACACTTTCCATTGCATGAAAAACCATGAATACCATGCCTCATGTCCATTTTTTATGCATATTAATAATTGACATGTGTATTTTATGAAATTAAATTGCATTGCTCTATATATTTCGTTACCTGAAATAGGAACAATGTGAAGGGATGTCATAAGTGTGCATGTATTTTAAACAGCTATTCTATCTTATATGAGAGAAACTCTAAAGTTTTGTATAAATTGAGTGCCAAAGTGATATAAACCAGGTTTATAAATCAAGAAACACTCAAATTTTGATGCATTTTAATTACAATAATCCTATATTAAAACTACTCTCAATCCAAAACTTAGAGGAATTCGCCCATAAAAATTTGCACTTTTCTTGTAGTTGATATATGCTTAAACATTAAATGAATTTTGAACATTTTGTAGTAACTTCACTTTTTATTAGTTTTGTTACACAAAGTGACATCTGATCGCGCTCGAGGTCTCGTATATACCCCGAGTTTTGGAAAACACAACTTTTGGACAGTTTGGCCAATTTCGGCCATCGTTCGGTACCCGAATCTGGCCAAAACTGTTAAAAGGCACATCTTTGCGCCAAGATATTTCATTTGAGCCTATAACCAAATCGCTATGACCTTTCGTTTAAATGTTCTAGCCCGTACAAACTCATGTTTCAAAACATAGGCATCAGAGATGCAAAGCCCCCAGCCTAGGCAAAACATTCTTTAACACGAATATTTATGGATTAAACAAAGCCGGTCAAAAGAAATATCTTTCTCACAACGTCTTTCTCACAACGTCTGTCTCTTAAAGTCTTTCTCTCAAGGTCTTTCTCTCAACGTCTTTCTCACAACGTCTTTCTCACAACGTCGTGTTCATACCGTTGCCCTAACATATTCGTCCACAACGTTACGATATACGCGCGAAATTTATCTATGTGCTATGCTCAGACCGCCGTACGAATATCCCAAAATGCCAACAAGTATTCAGTGAACACGAACAGGCCCCAACGCCCCCAAAGTCGTTTTCGAGTATTTCAGAAGTCTCTATGACCTTCCGTTCAAATGTTCTAGCCCGTACAAGCTCAAGTCTTGAAAAACCGCTAGTTTTGGCTATTTTGGCCAATTTTACACCTTCTGGTCGGGTGTTTTTGACCGAAATGGTCAAAAGGCACATCTTCGGACCAAGACATTTCATTTGAGCCTATAACCAAGTCTCTATGACCTTCCGTTCAAAAG
>LQRL01067023.1:2172-17691 GCA_001703475.1 Hydroides elegans | reverse complement strand
AAGGGGGGGGGGGGGGGGGGGGGGGGCGATTGAAAAGTTCAACAAGTAAACATTATCATTTCAGTGCATTCTCAAGTCTCATATTTATCAATACTCATCTGACTCAATCGATTAAGGCTGAAGAGCCCCTGTTAAGATGACACATGCTGCGATTGTTTTTGTAAATCCATTAACAGAAAAGTCTTCCAAAATCTTGACCTCCCGTCAAAACTTGTCACCTCTTCCCATTCAAGTTCAAGACTTTTAATGTGAATAGGGATTAATAAGATTAAGCAACAGTCTCCTTGAAATGACACGAACAAATCTACCAAATACTAACTGCATTTAATGCTATCTAGTTGCTTTCCGCGTCTTGGTTACATATCGTTATGAACTTTCTAGGCAATAGTAATGTCTTATCTTTATTAAAATGTATTAATGCTATCTATTACTAGGATGATGATATGATTCAAGTTGACTTAGCGACCGTCCTTTCATTAACACTTTCATACTTAAGTATTTAAGAGAGATGTTTTTTCGTTTTCATTGAGATTTTTTTGCAAGATAAGAAATGGTCCCCTGGGAAGCTCATTACATATTTCTGGTGGTAAAGGAATTTATAAACAAACAAATATTGAAAATATCACGCAATATACAAAAACTTATTTCCGTCAATTAATAAACGTTCTAAAAATCAACAACTTTATTCAAAATGAAAGTAATATAGTGCCTAAATACTTAACACGAACTTACCACATATTCCAAAATTTGAATGTACCATCTATCCAGTTTAATTTTTAAAACCTTATCTCAATCTTTTAAACGTAAAACATGTTATTCAGTAGTGTGTCCTGTTCTCGAATCGAAACCCTTCTAATCTCAACCCACATTCTTCACCTTCATTTATAAACATATGGCATCAATTTCAGTCAAGGTTCTTTCTTGACCATTTAACATTAATCACTGCAACAGTGCTTTTTTAGTGACATTGCAACTAAGGTTAATTCAATCCGAATTCCGTAATGGGGCACTGCTTTAATCAAAGGGTTGTAACATATTTAATTTGAAACCCACACTTGACTTTAATAAACGTGAAATCTGACCACGACGATTAGGGAGAGAGGCCATGAAATTTACAATCGAACTGGTTCAGAAACGTAAGAGGGTTGAAGGAAAAATAAATAAAATGTAATTAGATTAAGGGTGCGGGTATATTACATGGACAATTATGTGCTCTAGAACTGGTTTCTAAAAATAAACGATGACCGCATGTCTTAAACTGGCCTTCTTGGTTGGAACAAGGATATATGAACATAACCGCATATTGTAATAAACTCAATGATGATATACATATAAATGAATATGCATCTCAAATGTTTTATATAGATATTGATATAATTAGCTTTCCTATGAAAATTTTGCAGAGATACACATGTTTATTCATCAACTTCTTTCCAGTGTCTAAATTAGTATTATACCTTAGTGTTTATTTATTTTGATTTTATACATATTAACCATACTAAAATATTAACATCACTTATCAAATGCTGCGTCAAAACTATACTAATTATTGTAGTGAGATGACGTAGATATTTGGTAAAATATACAAAAATATATTTCAATGTTCGAAGGTGTGAAGTCATGCTATTTTTAATAAGTCAGCCTTGTGACATATAGAATGGCCTTCAAATTGTATTTTGAAATATCTTGTTTTTCAAAATACAAACTGTCACCAAAAAGTGATTAAAGAAAATTAATTGTTTACATTAATGTTTCTTTAACTATCAACAAAATTAATTGTTTACTAAAAATCATGCCGTATTTCTTTAACATCTAAACCCCTTTCCAATAATATGCAACAGATCTTAACCCTGCATCACGTAAAAATAACATGGTAAGTCTATACTTTTAAACTGTTTTGGAATCAAATAACTTTTGTATCAAATAAAGAAGAAACTAACTGTCCTTGGAGACGATTTTAATTACATTATTACAGTTTAGTATTTGATTTTTGATGTTGAAAATGCATATTAACGATTTATGTATTTTTCCTTGGCTTGTATATCAGTAAAAAGGATACAATGGTATCTAATCAAAATTAATGCATATCATGCATCTAAAATGCCAACCCGTTACGAGGTAAAATTTCCCGAAGGTAAAATGGAATAATTAATTCGCGCATGTTTTGTACCAAACATATATTTCAAAATTAACCAAAGTTGACATATATTAACGTTAACCAAAGTTGACAAATTGCAATAAGTGACTTTTCTGAACTTAGGTCTACTATGTGATTTCGAAAAGATTGCTCCTGTAAACTGTCATTTTCTCTTACCCCCTTTTTTCAAGTGATTGGTACTTGAATGAATCAAATATTTTTTAAGTCAAAATATTTTCTTAAGGGTGAACAAACCTTGCGTAATAATATAGATCGGAATTACATGTTTACCATAAAACATGCAACGTAACCTATCTTGAATCATAGGGCGAGATACTCATATGTTACGACCTTGCATCCACAAATATTTTCGAGATTTTCAAGTTCATGTTTTTAAATGCAAAACATCTTAAGTTCCTGAACAAAGCGGATATATAATCAAGGTTTAATTAAACCACCAACCCTGGGGGTACCTATCCCTGTATCTACCTGATACACTAAACCTATCCATAGCTTGTATTTCATGTTATGTAATAAACAAGGGGTCCAAAACTGTAGGTTTGTTTCGATATCATGTTGAATATTAGAAGTTGCACATAATCTTATATCAATGTTGTACATCTGCTTCAACCTTCTGTTAAGTGTCCTCTTGACAATGTTTGACATGGATCGGGTCAATGACCCTTTTATGGGAACCCCTGAGCTTTGAGCCCCCGGTTAAAAAAGATATCCAGTTGGAAAAATGAAAATATAATGGATTTTGAACCAATGGCGATGGGAATAGATTGACTTCGCTTCCCCTATATCTAGTTTGGTGTTCAGGATCGAGCCAAATTTTCTGAGCTCTGAGCCCTCGGTTTAAAAAAGATATCCATTTGGAAACAGAAAATAGATGAATTCTGAACCAATGTCTTGGGAAGAAGATTGCGCTTCCCCTATTTATATTTCAGTGCACTCAGACATGAGCGAAAATGTTGTGCGATCACTGCGAAATTAAAAGTTAATATAAAATTTCACATTGGGTTAACTATAGTAAATACATAAAATTCCTCACGAGCCTGCCCACGGTATTAGATTTCAACTTATGTTTAATGTATGACAACTTAAAGATGACGAAAGTGTTATAATTATATAATAAATATGTGATAATAGAATGTGAGCAACGATCGATTACAATGATCTAATATCACATTAAAAATTATGTCACTTGGGTGTCCACTATTACAATGTTTGTCATTCTTAATAAACCTATGTGTGACGGACAGTACAGTCATTAATAATTATTATTCCAGTTTTCATCAAAACAACCTTGAAGAATTTAGAACTAAGACCCGATTTCGCCACTTTACCATCAACCCGCTATCCTTTAACTTAAGGATCCGTCTTCAATTTTGCCTCCCGTATAGCTTTATCACCCAGGCTTAAGACACATTAAGACATAGAATCTCTAGTTGTTTGCTTGTAAGGCAACTTGACGTGCTTATGATAATGAGAAACAGGTACCTTCGTCATTATCGAGTGCGTATATCCTTTTTACGGAGATTATTTTCGAGCTTACATTTGAGCGATTTTTGTAGCGATTTTATTTGCGACTAAATTCTCGCGATTTGTATTTTGCGATGTCTATGTTCGATTTTGGATGGTCGCGACTGAGTGTTTGCGATATTACTTATGTGATTTATTTACGCGACTTTATTCTTATATTTTGTTAAATATTTTTAGTGCGTTAATTTTCGCGATTTTATTTTATTATAATTATATTTTGCGCTTTATTCGTTTACCCGTACAAGTGTCCCGTAGTTTCTTGCACTTTTCATTATATTTTTTTCGTTTTCGTTCACGCTGTTTGTGAAAGGGTGATCTTTAGCGAGACACATGTACTGCGCTAAAGGTTTAGTGATTTTAATCGCGCGAATAAATCGCTTTGATGAAATCCCGGCCTTTGATAAGTCCGGTCGTCTTACCTTGTTGAGCGCGAGTTAATATATAGAACATTTTTTACGTGACGCTCTTCGCTACTGACCATACGGTATCTTAGTTGTTTGTTTATCTCTTAACGATATTAACTGTTTATGCATTTATGTCATATTCATTACATTACATAGTCTAGTTACAGCTGGCTACGGAATACCTTGTACACTAGTCATCTCTCTAATAATATTCATTCTGTTTTCAAATAACAAAATGTTATATGCTAATACAACCTATTTATGGTGGTCAATAATAAACATTATATCAACATGTTTTCTTTTAATGAAAACCTTAGGAACGAACACAAAAGTTTCAATAAGCGGTTCCCAGTTTGCCAGACGATTTGAAAATAATTTGGGAGTTTCCATAGTATTGCTAACTGAATCTATTTTTATAATGGCGACTATCTGTTTTCATCGTTAATTGAAAATATACATAGAGGTCTAGCTATTCTTTGAGAAAGAATATAACATACGCCTTCGAAAAACCTCAGGCTATTTGGCAAAGTTTGGTTGTTATATGCCCTCCGAGGGCTTTATAATATGTAACACGAAAATTCCTTGAACAAGATTTTTCCGGAAGTAAATTATTCATATCTTCTGAATAAATAGTTTACCCAAAGATAACATTGTTCAACATGTTCAAGATAAACAATTAGAAACAAGAGCTCCGGACAAATATGACAGGGGATTATCACTGATTTTGTTTACTACGAATGGTTCTTCATTTTTATGAATGACCATTTAGGTAATACAAAATAAGATTTTATGACCGCAATCGTGCGATTCCATAAGTAACAGATAAGTCCAGAAATATTACATTTTGATTTTTTCATTTTCGACCATGTTTATCGTTTGTTAGATCTAAGGTTTATGTGTTTTAATTCGACCTCGTCTATATATAGTGGTGCTTTTGTCCATGGTGTTGTCCGTATATCTCCGGTATGTTTGACCGGATACCGGAGTTAAAATTAGGGTGAACAAATAATTTTTTTTTGCACTAAATGTAAATAAAAAATGTGGGTGCCATTCAATTATTTTTTCCAAAGCACTGATAGCGCATATTTCCTTTTTGGGTCACTAATTATTATTCCTGGAGCGCCTCGTATTCGCATAAAAGAGAGAAAAGAACAAACTGAATGTCATATTTGCTCAGATACTATGTCAGTTTGCTTTTCATTATTTGAAAAATAAGTCTTTCGGTTCATTAACGTTGAAAATAGGTCGCAGGTCAACAAGAATGGTAAACGTATCTCAAAGGATAAGTTGTGTATCAATGCGCTGCTAAGAATGCGGATTTATATTTATGCGAATGCGAAATTACTGTTTAGGGCTTGATAACACGGGAAGCTATTATATTAATCGATACCTAACCGTATATTTTTTATGGGATACTCAAAAACGGATATGGCTTAAAAAAACTCGTTTCACAGAAACAAATTGAATAACACAGTTTGTTCAGGGAAGAAAACGAAAAAGCTTCCAATGTGTCCAGACCCTTATATATTTTTGGCATTTGAAAATACTCCAATGTGTAGTTTGATGGGGGATGGGGAATTAGGAACGGGGTTATGCTGACTTTAAACAATTCATATAATTTATTTCGGCGCCAGATAAGATATAAATAGACTCGAGTTCACATAAAGAGGTATTATTAAAACTTGCATGAATATCTTCCATAGTGATTAGACTATTTCTTTTTATGTGTTTTTTTTTTCATTGTTCCCGATTTTAACCACAATGTATGCGCCAACTTGCACATAATCTTGGTGTTACTCAGTACTGATGGTACATCGATAACTATTTTGATTTATTCGAGTTATCCAAGTACATATTTGATTCATTATAGAAATAACGCGAATTCAAACCTATGATTATGTTCGTCTACTAAATTGGAGCTAAATTGGGTTGCACAGTTTTTGTTGTACCTGCATTCGTATAAACATAAAATGATAAATGATGTTTTTGTACAATTTCGTGAATTTCATTTAACTCAATTGTTGCAAACAATACAAGTAGGTTAATTGGACACCTTGAAAAATACCTTAGAATCACACCACTAACAGTTAAAAAAATATTTTCACCTTTTAAACAATAAGTAAGACGTCAAACGTACCTCATTGCAGTTTTCATGCAGTAAAAATTGTCAATTTAAAATGATATTTATCCTATTCCAAGAGTTCCTTTTTTGACAAAGATCAAACCTCCCTTTCATTGTTTTAAATGTTCAAAACATTTATTATAATAGAAGGGCAAAACTAAAATTACGTAATGTCTTAAAATATATATGAATGGAATATTTGTGGTATTAACCACATATGCAGAAGCATTATTAAACATCCTCAACCATGATGTATTTGAATAATTAGACCCCCTTTTAAAAGTTATTCACTCCAAAATCGTGGCACCAACGGTTATTGTCTTGTAACCGCAAAATGTTGATATCTTGTCAAGATTAATGCACCCTGGTACAACATAAGTAGCAATGCATATCTTATACGGGTGCATAAGTAGGAATAAGAGTGTGGGTGGAATATGTTTAAAACGTCCCAGTGACATAGATATCTTTTTTCCGCTTGTCATTTCACCGGAAACCCAAGTTTTTAAATTGCAAATTAGGGTATTATACAACTGACCAAAAATGAAATCACTTAAAAAATCTACAGAGTTGTCATGATATGGTGATTTTAAAACCATTATATAAATATATCATCTTTGGACTGTACAATGTAGCCTACAAGATAAAATGAAAGAAAATGGTTTCAAAATATTTAAAATTGAGTTTAACTGCGATTCGCCTTAAAATTGAAGTCTTTATGGGGGTCAGTGAAAGGTAAATAAAGGACATTGTACAAACATCTGAAAGGGTGAGGTAAGTCTTGTTTCTAAGAAAAGAAACATGTTTCGACTAGAGCCTCCTTTTGAAAATGGGTAAAATCTGGGCCCCTGACCGATGTACATAATGTCCATTTTAGTTTCACGCTGCTAAGTCTCACCACACCTAGGCTATTTATAGCACTTAAAAGGCTTCCGATTATTATTCCCATTTGAAACATATATGTTTCTATGACAAACCACAATTTTAATTGTGACTACTTAAGTTATCAGCAGAATCTGTTGGTTTTTCTTTTAAAATGACGTTATCTTAACTCGAATATCTTTGTCAAAAACGAGTAGAGGCCGATATTATTTTTTAACCAGGGCGTCCAATAATCATGACATTGTTTCACACAAATCATAATATCTTGTGAGTGAGAGAGAGCGTCTGAATAAATTTACATGAACTATACATTTCATGCATGGAGTGGCAAATCTAAATTTTTATATTATCAATTATCGTAAAACAAGTAAAATGATAAAATCCCAAGGGGTCTATACTATGATTAAATGACCGTTTGTAGTATGCAAGTATGTATTTCACCATGTCGCATCAAATTAGGTCTCTAGAGTATGGTCGGATGCATTTCACAAGCGATTAACAGTTGTGAGATTTTCGATTTAGATTTTTTTATGCATTCATAAAACCAGGGGTTGTTTAGAAAAGCCATGTAATTATCCTGAAATCATAACCAAAATGCAAAGGTTCAAGGTATTTAACAGAAATATGTTAATTGTTTATTTCCCTTTGAATTATTAATATGGTCTCGGAATATTGAGATTGCTTGTGACCAGGGCTATCTTTGGATTGCTGTCCAAGGAATCTAAATCTATCAAAACCCGAGTGTTTGATTAAAAAATCTATAAAATTATCTTGATTTTTTAAAATTATATAATATACTTTATTGCATTTAACATAATAGTTTTTAAAGCTACACATAAATAAATCTGAATAATATGGCTATTAATGCGCAAGTGATATTAATGTGGTACCATTTCATTCAGAATAACGTCTTATAACGAGATTTTATCTATCTCTCACGCAAGTTTATAAATGAAATATATTTTTCTTCTTTCCTTACGTCAAAGAAGAATATTACTTATATCATTAGCACATATTTTCTCGAATTAGGACATGCATATAATTACGAACCACAATTTTTCACGGCACAAAATTGCTGCAAAATTGCACATCAAAGAATATAGCGTTACATAAATGCTTCTATTCAGCGTTACATATTATTAAATGGGAGCCAAAGGACGGAAGATACCAAAATTGTCCTTAACTAAACACGTTTAGATAAAAGGACCACTCTAAAATGGATGAGGGCACACACAAATGGCGGCCAAACTGACTTACGACTTATATCAAATTACGTTGAACGTTTACAGGAATATTTCAATATTTGTGGAACGTCTTTTTTAGGATTCGACGCTCTTTCTTCTAAATATGTAACCGCGTTTTGAAGATAGGTTCTACAAGGGCAAACGCATGATTATTTGCAGAGTTTAAGTGGATGATAAACGCCGTTCTTTGACTTAAGAGTTAATCTGCCCTTCGGTTTTCTCTTCTACTCTAGGTCACGAATGCATTTTCCGAATCACGCATGTTGTCTATCATGAAGTGATCACATTGTTTCGAACTCAAAATGTTAACCCGGTCATACATTCAGTTCTACATGCATTGTTCCTTAAATATACTCCTCCTCTTTTCATGTTTTTCAATAATTATTTGAGTTTGCTCAGAGCCCACGCTAAATAAACGCCGCTTCCACTAGTGACACAATTTAAACAACGATAATGAGTGAGTTTAATTAACCTGTTTTCTCAAGGTAATCTTGAAGACTCTTCATTTATACTCTATTTTCGGTAATTCATTGGATTTGGAGCAATTTAGGATGTTTTCATGAGTAAATAGGGGTTTCTATTATTTTAGGTAATATGGGTTTTTGTGTGGCTTAAATCGTATGTAAAATCTAAGAAATAGTTTCGTTATTTGCCTTGACAAAATTCACAAAAATTCATTTTTCGAATATGACAATTTTATGATATACTGCTCAATTTAAATGTTCTATTTTTAGGGCTTACGAACATTCAAACGATTTACTTCAACGTGACTAAGGGTAAGTTCACAAGCTATAAGGCTCGGGTTATTATACAATATGCAGGATTTAAAATGACCGACTTATGATTTCAAAGAATATAATTAAATTTTGAATTCCTTCTTTAAAATATAACGATTTAAACACCTTATAACCTTGCTTTTAATTGCTTAAATGGCAGAGCAATTTTCGTGAAAATCATTTTGACTCACACGTGAATAAATTACTTTCAGTTCCCAGCATTTTGCTCCCATAATATCTCTTTGAAATATTTCATATGATTTAACTTCAATGTATATTGGCAGCTACTTCAAACTCAACAAAAATGCGAAATCCCTCTTTTGGCAATTTCAAAATGTTAACAGTGCATTTGAATCAAATAGTTCTTACATGCAGCGTTGAATTACAGTTTCTAATGTCAAGATATCTTTTGTTTATTTACCCCAGAATCTAACATATAACCTTTCATTATCAGAGCATATTCAACGGCCTTTTTAACACGCGCATATAGAATGATAATAATTTCGAAATATGCGCTATCATTACCTATATACACTGTTTTTAATACCGCAATTACACAAAATTTTCCTGAGAGAATTTGAATAACCGGGGGTACGAGTTTTCAAGTAAATATTGCATCTTCTTACAAAAAAAACTTGATGAAAACCGGATAAAATTCGTTTTAATCTACTAATCATGGCTAAAGTCTGCATCATGACATTGATATGTTGCATTGCCATCATGATTATGTATATTATTCATGACTTCCATTCTTTGTGAATGTGTCATGTATTCAATGTTTTAGTTGCTGCTAAATGCAAAATACATCAAGTTGTGACAACAACATCTTTGATTATTGCATGACCTTTTACATTGAATAAATTCGAACCGCATATCAAAAGCAATATCGATTTTCACCATACAATGGTTTGATAGAACCTGATTTAGAAATAATCGTAACCAGTCAAGCATTCATAAAGCAAGCAAACAGAATCCAGGTTATCGAAAAATAATGTATCGTACGTAATGAATAAGATGCATTTTGGACATTCTTAACCAGAATCTACACATCTTATTTATCAATTTCCGTCATTTATAAGAAAAGCGCATTAAGAATCAAAATATGAATTCGCTATGAATATCTATTTTTTTTTTTACAAATGTATGTTTCATAAATATTTGATTAACTATAGTTAATACTGATTTAAAAGTACAAAAAAAGTTACCATTTAAAGACTATCACCCTTTTATCTCATTCTTTAAAACATATTTAATCAATAAATTACCAATCAATCAATCACTAATCAATAATCAAATAAAAAACTCACCAATCAGCGGATAGGGCGTCTCATCCTTTCCACTTCGCACCCACAGTTGATACTCGGTATCGGGCGTCGATTTCTGAAACAACACACAGTTATCATCCAGATTATCCAAACTACCCAATGCATTGGGACTCTCACTCACAAATCCACTATCTACATTATCCAGACTCGTCAGCGACATGCTTTTGCGACGCTGCAGCTTCATACGCTGTAGCATTATTCCACCACCGGAAGTGCTATTATTTCCGGATCCATCGTCGCCCACCATGGCGGCCAGATCCGAAACGCTCGATTTTTTTCGGCGCCACCAACTCCATTTTTCGGCGCCGCCGAATGAGGGGCTTCGCATCATGGATTTGCTGCGCTTTGGCGGTTTCGGCGCCTTTTGATTGGTTTTAGTCGTTACTTTATTATTTAAAACTGTATTTGTTGTAATCGCTGTATTTGTATTGTAGAATGTTGCTGACGGGGGTCTATCCTCCATTTGAAAACCCCACTTCGACATGAATGCGTGTTTTATATGGTTTGTGTCATCCAACAAAAAATTTAAGCCGCTGTAGCTAACAAAACCCCGCTCGCTCCTCGCGTTTTTGCGTGTTTTGTGTTTGGTGTATGTGTGTCAAAGCATAACCAAAGAGGTTGTTGTAATGCTATTCACAATGCTTTGAGTCATACCCCCACATACATTCATTAAAATTGTTGATGATTCTTTCATGCACATAGTTTTATGCAAACCTCTTATGTGGTATTATACCGCGACTATGATATAACCTTTGAAAAAAATGCTACTTGTGATGAATATTTTGATTTCACCTCTGTTATCACATATCCAAAAAATGTATGTCCTTTTTTGTATAAATCTTATTTTCATATCTGTAAACGCTATGTTCAATGTGTTTTTTTTTTCGCTATTAACTGTAGAGTCTCAATGTAAAACAGAGGCTTTCCTTTGTTCATATAGAGGGCAATATGTTTAACACTCACTCTGGGGCGACAGGGGATTTTTGTCCGATTTGGCTGCCTTTCAAAGTTCTTATGTGTTGATATGAATAGGTAAGTCCCCTCTTTAGCGTGTTCTATATACAAATATATATATCCACATATACACAAATCATTTGCTCTTTTCTCTCTCCTTCAATTTACTCTTATCTCGATCTGCAATCCAGAAGTCTATCTCATTAGTCAAACTTGAAAAAGTCGCTATTTATTTATGCAACACCTCCCGATTTCGTCTTTTGAATGTATATTGATATCAGGTCGGCATAAGTTGTTACTTTTTTTATGACGTGAGAATAAACTAATTCTTTGATCCGTCTCTGTCGAGCCTACCCAACAAGCAAGGTGTTAACCCCTCTGTGTTAATGACATTATGTCATAAAATTCCTTTCTGTTGTTGAAAAATTATTAGAACTGTTCACACCCTTGTGCTACTAATAACACTCGAAAATTGTGCATTGTATTGCATTGTCGTAATGAGCGATTTCAATGCCTTAGTTGCGTGTTAATAGGTGCGCCTGGCTTTATGGGTGGGGAGCCGTATCTTGATTTGACCTTATCCGTGGCCTTAACTACAAATTATTTTATTTTATTGCCGCCTGGAAATGGGGATAGGGTCACCAAATCAGCAGTTGAAGGCAATGGTGTGTCTTGAAAGATTTCTATTAAAATCCAACATCGGTGTGGTATCCAAAAGGCGAAAGCAGCGTTTTTCAGTATTTTATATCAATTCCATTGAAAGTCGTTCACAAATTTCAGCCTGAACAGTTTTTATTTTTTCATATCCAGTGGTGATAATCACAAAACACGCTCTCACTCAGTCGTCTAAATTACTTCCACGTTAATTCATTATAAAGTAGCTCCTAAAGAGAGTCTTTATATGAATTCCATTTATATTAAAGGAGTTTGTGTACAACATACTCCAAGCTTTAACATGTATGTATGCGCTTTAGAAAAGTGTCAACAGAACACACAAGGTAAATCGCGTCTACGCCCTGAAATTCTCGAGTGTTTCGAGTGTGGCTCCGCATAACTTCTCAATAGATATTACCGAATGATTTGAGTGTTTTTTATGCTAGTAAAAAGCTACACAAGATAGAACTCACACATGGAATTTTAGCTATATTTGTCATCAGTCGTGAGTCTTTTTTCCTTCCAAAATTAGATATTTAGTTCGAGGGTGCCAGTCCTATAAGTGAGTTACTCAGAAAAATGAGCAAACATGCAGTGAACCTCCTTTTACTCATTTAACACTCCTCTGTTATATAATAAAATACTAAACACATATCGACCAAATACTAAAAGAGGCATAATCATATGTCATTGTTTGCTTAATCTTATTAAGCTCATGTTTTGCCTTTTTTATGCCATTACCGTAAACCACATGTGTATGCGGTTGTTAAGACCGTTTGTTAACTTTAGTCTCCATTCCATATACAGCAGGTAGTTGATTGAAATTAATGGCTGTTTTTTTCTCGCCACCCGTGCAGTAACTAGTGTATTGCACACACGCGTCGCATGAACATGTTTGGCGACATGTAGCAAGTTCATTAATAAGAGTAGTACGATGATGTTTAGCAAGGTCTTTAACAAAATTAACAGCTTTCTGATTATGTCCTAAGAAAAATTACATGTGACCAGCTTTGCATTGTTGGTTGGCGTGTTTAAGCTTAGGGGTGGTACGGCTGTCCAAATAAAATTTGGCAAATGCTATACTATGGCCGAGGTTACACAGAACTGTTTAAAAAGTTAGCACTTATTCACGCAAGCTTTTTTAGTGGTTACACTGGCGCAAAAAGAAGCAAAAAGGCTGAAAAAGTTAGGTTTTCTCCCGTTTCCCTCAAGTATTTCAAAAGGAGTTTAGTGAAATACATGATGTCAAACAAACTCAAATGAGGTTAATTATTGTAAAATTCACGTTTAAAAAAGTCGTTTTTTTTCCCCGCTAGCATGCAGTTTTCCACGCTGGCTTTTTTCTCTGTGTTATAGCAAGATTGTCGTGAAAAACCACAGTTTAACCACTTTTGATTTTAAAAAGCTCACGTGAAAAACAGCTACTGCTTTGTTTGACACGAGTTTTTACAAAGAAAATAGAGGACTTCTAGAAGATTAAAAAGAGGAAAATCCCCGACGTGAAAAACAGCGAGCTCTGTGTAACCGTGGCCTAAGGGTGTGTTTATAATTTTTCCGCTCGCGATTTTTGTGTTTATAATTTTTTCGCTCGCGACAAATCGACGAGGCGTTTTTCTTCAAATCAATTAACCCAGCCATTTAACCATGTTATCAATCAATCATTCCTTAAAATTTCAAATTCAAATTATTATCGAAATAGATAATTAGATGGAATAAACAAAATGGAACATGTATTCATTGTCTGCTTCCGAAATTAAATAACATTCTATAGCAAAGATTTACTTATTTATCGTCTCTATTGCCCGTCGCTTTATCGAATCGGCCAAATAAGCATCACATAAGCATTATGTTACGTATATACGATTTTATTATTATTTGATGATTTCGTTTTTTTTAAAGTATACCGGTCAAACGATTGTTATACAAAATGAACAACTGTACGCAAAGAGCTGCATTGATTCTACAAAGAAAACTCGATGTTTTGTGTGAGGCAGCCTATCAAATACTACGAAAAAGAAAAGGATATTCATATCTTTCGATATTTTGACCCTTACATTATTTAGATAGTGCTTATCTGAATGCCTTTTCCTTTTTGGTTCGTAAAGTCCAGGTATTTTTCTACTAACAGAATTCATTTTCATTTAAAATTTTTTTTTTAACTTTATAGTTTCGTTGCCGAGGTTTTCGGTACCATATTGACACAATACAGCAGAAAAATGTAAACATGTAAACATGAAAAGGTTTTAAATACTATAGATTCTACTACAAATACTTTTATGTTTAGAGATTCAATGTGTAGAAGTCTATTGAAAATATTTCATAAAGGAATATTGAGCTCTGAGGAATGTGTGAAATACACATGTAAAAAGTATACT
Organism: Hydroides elegans; assembly: GCA_001703475.1. NCBI lineage: Eukaryota > Metazoa > Annelida > Polychaeta > Sabellida > Serpulidae > Hydroides > Hydroides elegans. Next base: position 3,276 of record LQRL01067023.1, on the reverse strand, counting down.
TGTAAATTATCATAAACAATGTGATTCAAATATCATTGTTGTCAAGTTTTTTTTTCGATCATCAATGCTTTGTAAAGATATAATGCATTCAAATTTAATGGAATAGTAAATTATGTTTAATAAAACATATTTGAATATGAAAATTATATGTTATATATTCCTTACCAATCAGTTTGAAACCTATCACATTGCTTTAACATCGGGCATCATGCGTCATTTGACATATACGTTTTTACAAAAAGGTATTTAGAAACGACTCAATAAAACTCAATATCAGACCTGTTGCACACACTGAACAAAAATGGAATATAAATTAAATGTTAAATGTAATTTAAATGGTACAAGCACCAAAACTACGGACCAAATGATTTAAAAAAAAACCCAAACAAAGGAAAAACATTGAAAATCGCCTCGCGAAAAAATTATAAACGGTTTGAGCGAAAATCAGACAGACGTGTTATTTTACAAAACCCCGTTTTAAAATCATACAGTTTTAATAAATAAACAATTAAGTTGCGATATATATCAGTTTTCACATAAGCTATAACATAAACCCAGCATTCAGAAAAAAATCCCTCACTATCTAATATTTCTATCGTAAAAAGTAAAAAAAAAGACAGAATCGCGTTGTCATCTGGTAAAATCGCCGGGTTCCTAGAGATTTTCAGACAAAAAGTGCTGAAATGCTAATTTGCCGAGTAAATTTCCGATTTTTTCAAGTTGTACACAAAAGTCTTTCATATCAACAACCTATAGAACCACTAAAATCAAGTTTTTATTATAAAATAGCAATTTTATAAGCATTTTAAGGATAAAAAACGCGTTGTAAAAATCGCGAGCAGACCAAAATTATAAACACACCCTAAGTTGGAATAAATATCGGAATAGAAAATTTCGTATTTTTGATATTTTCTTTAACATGATTAACTCAATAAGTAACCTTTTTCACAGCTCTATTTTACTCAAGCTTGACATAGTTTTTGACTGGATAGTTATGTACAAACCATCTTCATTTTTTTTCAATGAAATTATGAATATAGCCCAGAGCTAAGCGACAAAAAATAGGTATGGATCATAAAAGATATTCTTTAGGCGAATTGGGTC
>LQRL01067021.1:10960-30839 GCA_001703475.1 Hydroides elegans | reverse complement strand
ATTCAGATAAGATATGGCTCTGTGCTATTGGCACCATACATGAGAATATTATTTCTGGCATTTTCTCAAGGAAAAATATTTTTGAGCTGAATCCAGGATCAAACCCACGACCTTTGGGTCATGAAGCCGATACCCAACTGACTGAGCTATTCGGCCAGGTGTGTAACAGTTGTGATCCAAACAGTGGATTTTTTCAACAGATATGAAAATCAATAACTTGAAGTCAGAAGACATGCCTCAATCAGAAAAATGCATGTATCCATCATTGAAGTCAATCACCCAACACAAGAGCCCCCGCATGACCAACCATTCTGCTTGCAGCAGGTTTGGTCGTGTATATCATACACGCCATACGACCTGTCTTACCGATAGCATATGGTATATGGTCATGCGGAATGGGCTAAATAGACTTTTTAGTGTATAGAAGACCGAATTGGCGGAAATAGCAAAGTCCACCATGGCGACCACAATAGTTCGATAGTCATACCGAGCACAATTTATGTTTGGGACACCATAAGGAAGCTTTGGTTAAACTGTGAAAGCTCTATGGCAAAAATTGTGGGAGGAGATAGGTTCAACAGCAAATATTTTTTTACAATATAGAAGAGCAAATTGGCGGTTTTTGCGAAGTCAACGATGGCGATTACAATGATTCGATTGTCATCAAAAGCAGTAGCCGGTATGAAGATACCATGAAGAAGCGTGTGTTAATGTTTGAAAGCTCTACGACCAAAACTGTGTGAGAAGATAGGTTTTGCAGCTAAGAGTTTTTTTTAATTATATAAGACCAAATTGGGCGGAAATGGTGAAGTCCACCATGGCGACCACAATGGACCGATCGTCATCAAAAGCAGTAGCCGGTATGAGGATACCATAAAGAAGCTTGTATTAAAGTTTAAAAGCTCTACGACTAAAACTGTGGGAGGAGATAGGTTTTCATGAAAAAGTTTACTATACAACTAACTAACTAATTAACTAACTAACGGCGGACGACACCGACCGATCTCATAAACCCAGTTTTCGTTTCACGAAAGCTGGGTTAATAAAACCAGTTCTATTATGTTAACCAGCACATCAGAAATATTTGCTTTTAAGAAATGAATATATACTTTGTTTACAATTTCTTTTATTTTTCTCATATTAATAAATTTAATTTTACTTTGATTTTTGACTGTATTGCGAATACCGAAACACAAATACGAGTCAGGCGCTATGGTAATCATTTATCAACATATTTAACATTGAACAATCGAAACTTACCAGTCCGTACTTATTTCTCTTGACGCATTAATCGTATCGAGCAAGTATTCTCTGATATAAAGAATTGTATTAGCAAATATATCAAGAGCTGGCCTAATGGTCCCGTCGTCTGAAGTAATCACAGCTTTGGATGAGTTAAGCTGCAAAACGTTAATCAATAACAAACACAAAAATATTGAAACTATATTGATTTGATTCAACAAGTGTTTTTATACATGAAACATGTGAAGAAACATTTTTGCAAATAGCTAACAGCTTATCAATAATACGTGTTACAAAAGTATCACAAAATATATGTACCTTTCCTTCTCGCAATGTTGAATATAGATTTCGAAACAACAGCATTTTTGACTTTTCATGTTCATCGTCCTCCTGTTTATATTGCTTTTCAGCTTCAAGTCCATAGGCAATAAATACCCCGTTGGTCTCGACAAGAGCTGAACTCGGTACCGTAAATGAACCCTGAATATTTTATAGAATGTCAAATATAGTTGTTACGGTTAAAATCGAGCTTGTGCGGCAGACAGGGTGTTAAAGAGTATTGGTCTATGGTCATAGTGAATTTCTAATATTATGAATTATATCAAACTTATGTTCCAAAATAACATTCTATATTTCTTATCAACGCATTTCCCTACCTTGAAAGCCGTATCTTTGTTCCATTTGATAACCATTATTTCCTTTTGGAGAGGCGAAAATGCGCATCCAGATAGGTCGGTAGCAGCCACCAGCACTGCTTTTGGTTTACACGCCATAGTGCACTAAAACAGATAGCATAAATCAAGCACTGAACTTTAAAAAATAATAATCCAAGAACGAAAAAGTTTCATTTATAATATACCTCTTATTTACAATGTTTTTATGTTATCCCTTTTATAATCTTGATTATTATAGTAGCACTTTTGTCTATATTTTACATAAAATAATAGTTTACCTTTTGGTTGTTAACATGTATACGTTTGTTACATACATTGACTTCTATTAGATGTATATATAGATACCATTTAGCTATTGTGTCACGCACTACAATCTAAAAATAGACAGACATAGTTTCTCTGTCATGTAAAACATGATAGCTCACAGGTACACAGGTTTTACGTCAAACTCCAAACAACTTGTGTTATCGATAATACATAACATTCAGCTGAAGGTTATCTGAAAATTGCTAATGACCTCATCTTCACTTTTCGCAAAAGGCGGGTTGATTTCTTATATATGTTATATATGTTATATATTTTTTTTTATTTCGTAAGCTCCTTAATCGTTTAACTCCAAGTTAAATTTGTAGGCTTGAAGCCATTGAATAAGGGTTATTACATTATTTTATATGTATTTTTATAGGCATCTTTATATGTATTTTCTTCTGATATAAGTTTGCAACGAAAACGGGTTTTAAACTAACAAAAAACCTTTAAAATCTAGTGGTTAATTTTGCCGTCTATCCCTGAAATCGCAGTGTTTTGTGTTATATTTTATCCAACCTTGACAAACTAGAGGCTAAAGGCCTTTGATCCCGCGTGAACTGTCAATTAGAATTCGATCTAGCATGATCAGCATTCTAATACAAAGGTATCAGAGATGCAAAGCCCTAAGCTTAAGAAATATGCATTCTTAACTAATACTATATGTCAATAAAAAAAGAGGTGATTGCTTATGTTGTTTTTTCATTACGTCTTGCCTACAACATCTATCTCACATCGTCTTTCTCATAACGTCTTTCTTACAAAGTCTTTCCCATAACGACATTCTCACAGCGACTTTCTTACAAAGTCTTTCCAAAAAAGCTTTTCTCACAAGTCTTTCTCACAACTACTTTTTCTCAACGTCTATCTCACAACGTCTTTCTCACAATGTCTTTCTTGCAACGTCTTTCTCACAGCGACTTTCTTACAAAGTCTTTCCAAAAAAGCTTTTCTCACAAGTCTTTCTCCAAACGACTTCCTCCCAACGTGTATCTCACAACGTCTTTCTCTCAAAGTCTTTCTTACAACGTCTTTCACACAACGTCTTTCCAACAACATCTTTCCAACGACGAATTTCTCACAACGTCTTTCTCACAACGATTTTCTCACAATATCTTTATTACAACGTATTTCTCTCAACAACTTTTTCACCACGTTTTTCACACAACGTCTTTCTCACAACGTCTTTCTCATAAGGAATTTTTCACAACATCTTTCTAATAATTACTTTCTCACAATGACTTTCATACAAGGTCTTTCCCACAATGTCTTTCTCACAGCATCTTTCTCACAACGTCTTTCTTAAAGTGTCTTTCTCAAAACATCTTTCTCTCAATGTCTTTCTTACAACGTCTTTCCAACAGCGTCTTTCGCACAACGTCTTACTTGCAACAAGTTCTCTCATAATGTCCTTATTACAACGTCTTTCTCTCATCGACTTTCTCATAACGTCTTTCCCACAACGTCTGTCTCACAACGTCTTTCTCATAACGACTTTCCCACAACGTCTTTCTCATAACGATTTTTCACAACGTCTTTCTAATAACAACTTTCTCACAATGTTTTTTTCTCACAACGTCTTTTTCACAACGTTTATCTCACAACGTCTTTCTCACAACGTCTTTCTTGCAGTTTGTTTCTCACAACGACTTTCTCACAACGTCTTTCCCACAACGTTGTCATAGCACTATTTTTTGACAGAGAAAAAAGTTTAAAATTTGCAATTTTTAATCTGCTCCAGAATCGATTATTTTCAATCGATCGAGATGAAACTTTATCAAGGCATCTCTTCAGATATTGAGTTGTACGTGTATACAATTTTAAAGCTCTGGCTCGATGCATTTTTAACAATAGTGTGCACAAACTACCCTATGTCAAGGGGGACGAACGGACGGACGGCATTACTTCAGATATTGGGTTGTACGTGTATACAATTTTAACGCTCTGGCTCAATGCCTTCATACCAAACTCGCGTGTACAAACTACCTTATGTCAAGGGGGACGAACGGACGGACAGACATACGGACAGACAGAGGGACAGACGGACAGACAAGCTCAACCCAATATCCCTCCGTTTCACGGGGGATAATAATAGAAAAAAAGGTTACAACGAGTAAGATACATACTTTTATGTGTTTTGCCTCGATAAACGTATCTGCAAGATAGTTATGTATCATAAATAAAATCCAAGATGACCAAAAAACAAAAATACTGGCATGGGTTGATTAGCTAGATATGATGGTTGTATGGTTTATTTGAATAGAAAACAGTGAACTCAAACATCACTGAGATAGGCATGCTTTAAGTTATTTATGAAAAGCAAAGAGTTAATTTTATTGATTTGAAAAAAGTGCAATTTCACTTTTGGATGTATACAAAATACGAATTAAATACACACATCTATGTATTTCCCATTGCCTTTATATAAGACAAATCGTACAAAATGGGCGTTTGTGTCCTATTTCCGGCATTCTGGCATTCTGCACAACTAAAATAAGGCAGGTAACGAAAGTTTCTAAACTGCAAATTATTCAAAACACTTTTTTCTCTTGCCATTACAAAACACATACGAATAATGGTTTTGTCAAACGGCTTCTTATATAATCTTATAATATAATATAATGATATCACTCAAAATTGATTCGGTGGATGTCGCTTCAGTATGTATGCTGATCGTTATGATCAGTATATATGCGGATCGTTATAAAACGTAATTCAAATCAATAAAACAATGTATATTTTTAATAGTTTCATTAATTTTTTGTACAATGTATTCATGTTTGTCCATAAACGTACCCATGTTTTATTCCTAATAGATATATATTGCTTATTGAATGTCTGTTTTTCTTAATCTAAACGTCGATCGCTTAGTTTATAAATATTGATGTATGTATATATTATATCTGTACCAAGGATATGAAGACGGCAAAATATCTACCAAAACAAGAGTGTTTTAATTGGGTGAATAATGTTTTTGTGAATGTTTTGAGACATCTCGATTTTTAAATATGATTTTTCTCAACAAAATCTCATATTTTGCTGTTCCTTACGACTGGATACAAAATTATATATTTCATCATTTTCATTACATTCATCAAAATTCGTTCATTATTTCATCAAATTATACTTCATAAATTGCATAAAAAGTTTTGATATATTAAATAAATGTTCCAGGGGTTTCCAAGATTGTTATACAAAAACAAGTCAATATGGTGTTAAATAATTTTTAATACACAAATGCTCAAACCAAATAACAAAATTAGAATGTCATGCGTGTATGTGAAATCATTTTGGTGCGTCAGTGAAATACACTCGATATCATGTGTATGCGTATTATATCCTTAGCTGCTTGGCTTTGTCTTTCAGCTCGATAACTTTATTAGCAAATGTGGTATTTAGTGAATGAGGCAAAACTAATTTGGCTTTATATGAGGTTGTACTATGCATCAATGCGAAGGCGATAACTAGATAATAATTCTTTTCACCTCAATAACATAACCAGAAATTGTGTTTTTAAATAGAAACACATATAACAAAACACGACTTCGACATTTTTTCGTGTCGTTTGTGATATTCTTCTAAAAATAAGGTAATAGAAAAAAAGGTATTAAATATATTTATTATTAAAAACATAGAAGATATTATCATAAATATGAGGTGCAAATGCAATACAGACCAATTTATATTGATAAATATTTGCAAAACATTGCAATTCTTCTTCTAAACGGACGTTACAGTCATCGGATATATACATGAATGTATAATGTTTAAATACTAGAAATTGACGTCCGCAAGCTGGCCCGGGATTTTAATCAATCAGTTTTAAAAAGTTGATCACACAATTTTATGATAACACATCACATACATATAAATTATTAATAAACCATGCATATTTTAATTCGAATACTCTTTTATGTATTTTTTATTTTAATTTCGAATGTTTTTGTTACATACATTAGAATTATCGTTGGCTTTGTAATAAAAAATGCATACCATGCACATGGTTTATAGCATACTATTTTCATATTGTACATACGAAACCGAAAATATTGAACAATTATTGTGTAATTTGCTGCTTAACAATCAAAATAAAATACATTGATAAATTTGAATGATGGAAAATATTTGTATTTTTATTAATGGACTCAGAGCCGTAGACCCATTGACTTAAAACTACTCCCATATCCAAAACTACCGCAGCTATAATTTCCTTTCGGTTGAGCATGGGCACTTACCACGTGGTAATTATGTATTTTTGTATATTTTTTTCACTCTTATATGGCATCTCTACGAAATCAAAATAGAACGTAAAGTGTTTTCCTTTCAAATGACACTTTACGTCACAACGCCACTTCGGCGACCATCTAGGATGTCAATTTATTATCTTTAAGTTTATTTCCTGTAACATATTAAATTGCGTAATGATCGCGTCATAATGAGCAATAAATTTGACATACCATCGATGTCCCAATATGTGTTTTTATCGTTTCTTTATCAACTAGTTTATAAGCTGTTAAATATAAAACAATACTTCAGCTGCAAACAGTGATTCAAAACAAATGTAGGGTTTAGGTAAATATCTAATCAAAACCACATATTTCGTATTTATGCATTAAACCACTAAATCACACCGCAATGAATATGATACATGAACAAAAACATTCAGTATATAAAAGTAATAAAACTTTGCCTGTTTGATGTGTATTTAAATCAACTGGTTTGTTTGCAATGACCATAAAGCACAGCTCCTTTTAAAACTACCGATTCTGGCTCTGTTGGAATGAAGACTTTCAGACCATCTTTTTCAAAATACGATTTAATTGCTTTTTGAAGTATTTCGTATTTACTGAACTCGCCAACCATGACGATGCTCTTGACACCTCGGACTTTGGCATCATGTATAACCGATTTGGTTTCTCGAATGATTTCATTCACAACCGGGTCAAATAATCCTTTTACGACGGCATTGAGTGTCATAAAAACATTAGAAAATGAGACCCACTCACATCGACCTTTTCGAAGATGTTCATCAATTTGAGTACCTTTATTCATCTCGGCAAATAGATGAGCCATTGAAAATGCTACATCTAAATTTGCACCTTCGGTCATGTGTGATTTCCGTTTTTCAAAGCCAATGATAAACTCTGACCATACTTTAGGCATTTCGGCCTGTAATCTATTCACAAAATTGTTTCCCAATGCCTCTCCAAAAAGCTTTACCAGATTGCCTATCACCTTATCTTTTCCCCATGGTCTACTTGTTACCAGTATTGTTTCTACGGATGTTTCTGATATGATTTTCTGTGCAGCTATGTCGAGGGATGCATCTGAAATTGTTTTATCACAAATCATTGAATAATGATATAATTATTAATAAAAATATTATACACACACGTACTGTTTTACACTTTGAATAGAATAGCAAATTATGACAGCTTTGTGGCAATTAGTGAATGTTTCCTTACCTCTGCAATTGAGAAGTACATATGTTGTTCCTCTAGCAAAGTTTGTCGTTCTGGCATCCTTATACTCTATAGTATTGTGTTTTTGCAATGCAGCCGACACTGCTTCATGCTCGGTAACCATAACATAGTTGCTAGGATGCTTGTTTAATTTGGACGCTGCCTGAAAAATTGTTATAACGTTTGATAATTAGTAATGGCATTTGTATTTGTATTTGAGCAATTGAGGTCTTAAGAAGTACCATTGTTTCATAAACCAAAATGCGTGATATTAATACTTTTCATTAAAGCATTAAATGCTTATTAAGCGATATATTGACCAATATTTTGCTATTTAAATGAGTTTTCAAAAGTGCAATCAACATTTATTTACAGTGAAAAAGCTTATATCTACCTTTTCAATTGCCTTTTGCATAAAGCGCGCAACCGCTTCGTTTGGAAGAACCATTACCAAGCAAAACAGTTTTTCCAATTCTTTCCTACTTGGTGTAAAACAAAATATGATATACAAACTTCAAGCATATAAGTAGCAACAAGTTTCGAGAAAGCGCAGTTCTTATAGGCCAAAGGTAACAGAAATGCAGAGTGTTTCTTTTTAGAATTAAAATGAAGATAAATTGATACTGAAATTCCATTATGAATATGTTCTTCTTCGAATATAGTTTGATTCTTTTTAGTTTATTGGACGAATAGCAAATTGAAAGCAAAATATAAACAAGGATGTGATGTTGTAGTTTATCTATCGTTTGAACATGTTGATCTTATTATTATAAACTTCATAGCTATAGACCACTGAACCGTATCGCACAACACGTCGTTGATATAAAATATCACATGAACAAATAAATCCATAGCTGGTCTAATAGTTCCATCAACTAATGCCATCAGGGCCTTGGATGAGTTCAGCTGCAAACAATATTTGAAAAAGTCAATCAATGTAGGAGGAGATGTATATTGAATATTCTAGCTTCGTAGCTGTAGACTGATGAACCGTATTGCATAACACGTCGTTGATGTAAAATATCGCATGAACAAATAAATCAATAGCTGGTCTAATAGTGCCATCAACTGATGCCATCAGGCTTTATTTGACGAGGTCAGTCAATATACCCGGATATGTAAATTTAATAGTTTGTGAATTCAAACAATACCCTCTATCCAACTTATTATATTACATTTCTAACAGCTGGTCAATTTCTGCTTAAGAACAAACGTAGCACATCATGCATTTACCTTTCCATCTCGCAATTGAGTATATAAATTGCGAAACAGCAGCATTTTTGACTTCTTATTTCCGTCTGTTTCCTTTTCATATACCTCTTCAGCGTCAAGTCCATAGGCAATAAATTATCCATTGATGTCGACAAGAACTGAACTGGGTATTGTAGAGGATACCAAAATAATAATAAAAAACTATATTACGTAATGAAATATGAAGTAAAGAGGGAAACTAATTGTAAAGCTATTGAATTCACATTTTGCTAGATTTTAGGGAGTGTTCATCCATTATTATAGGGTTCTTAATGTACTATAAATTAGATAAAATTGTTATTACTATATAACGTATGATCTCATTGCTCTACCTGAAAACCATGCTCTGTGTTCAACGATTTGATAATCATAATATCCTTTTGGTAGGACGACAACGCACAGCAAGATAGGTCGGTAGCAGCCATCAATCTAACCGATTCACTCGCCATTTTTTTCCTTAAACAATAATCGATTTCTAGGTTTAACTTTTTAACATATGTGAGTTATCGCTTCCTTAACAATCAACAATTCTTAATATAATTATAGGTGGATAAATTTAAATTCGAATACATCTCTTTTCATTTACTTTTAATTTGTATTTGTAGAAGCAGCATTGTCGTTAAAGTATTACATTCATAAACACATTTTCACGAATTTTTTAGTTAAGTATTACTTTATAAATCAAATAACATGAATTGCTATATACAAAAGCATATAATCATTGCTGATAGTTTGCCATAAAGCAAGAAACGAAATAGTGTTTCTTTATGATAGAGGGTTGCATATAAAGCAACATTTGCTATGTAGGCATTCAGTTTAATAAACTGTGCGCTATCAAGCATGCGTGACGCTTTTGTGAATGGGCAATTGAATAAAAGAATTAGGTAAATTGTAATTTTCGATGGCCATGAAATTATTGTGTGGGGTTATTTTATTTTTTAAGAGTGAGTTGTTTCATATTTTAAGGGATATTGTTATTTTACCATTTCAATTTCTGAAATCGTATGTATATGATTTACCTCTCATCTTTCTATGCACTTTACAAACAGTATATGGACATTAAAGTCAACAGAACACTGTTCTCATTATTGAAAGTTTTCTCATTGAGATTATCAATGTCTCAATATTTAGAGTTAGGACATCATTTAGACATATGCTAAATTTTGTGCGAATGAAGTGAAAACTTACACCTACCGTTTTAAATGTGAAAAGGGATAAAGTAACGGCAGCTTAACAAGCCTCCCCTTTAATATCGTATACCGTATACTCCTGTCTAATATTTTATATCTTAATCCCGAAACGACTTTCTGTTCGAATTTGCCTTAACTTGCAACTTTTATTTTGAATGGTATATGATATATTTGGGTATTCTATGAAAGATGAATTTATTTAAAACATAGTTGTCATTGAACAACTTGGTAAAGTATACTCTAATTTCTGTAGAATGGTGTTCGAATATTCAATAGACATCACGAATCAGAATATGAAATGAAGTTTTATCGGATAGTGCATACTGTATAACATTGATATGGAAACTTTTGATAAACATAGTGAATATTTAAGTATATTGCATGATTTCTAGAATCAAAATTGTTTTGAAATGGCCATTACAAAAACATCATTATGTGCATTGTATATTTTTACTTTTGATTACTTTTGTAATCATTCACTACGCTTTTGCCAACGATTTCAAAAAGACATCGGTTAACATATTACTTCAACTTTGGCATTAAATACAACATATATTATTTGAGTAAAACCTGTTCACATTAATGCCAAGCCTTGAAAATGAACACTCATCAGTCGGTATTGGTATTGTTAATGTTCCAAAACAAATATTTAGCCCACTTCATTTCAACTTTGACTTCTAGAAATACACTTTCTTTGTTTTTATATATTCTTATATTTTTGTTAGCTCATCGTGATGCATTTAGCCATTCTTTCCATTGCAGTTACAGCATTAAAATGAATTATAAGTGTGGTGTTTAGTTCTCAGAAGGCTTTAGAATTATACTCGTTACATACCAGATGCCACCAGATAGCTTAGATTATAAAGTGAGTACTCTGCCATTAAGTTACAAATTTTCACTTCAAGTTTAAATTCAATAGCCGTAAATACATGTATATGAGAAAAATAATTACCTATTTATTTATATAAATATGTACGTATTCACAATACATAGACATATGTAGCAGAAATACTGGAGTGGAGATGATCGTCAACAAATCTTGGTTTGAACTATTGTGTGGTTTTCTATTGGTCCTAAATCAATGCCAAAAGATGTTTGAGATATTATCCTATTATTAAACTGTCTTTCCATATAAAAAAAATACATAAATGAATAATCGAAACGATTCATCAATCCTTGAGACAATACAAAAACCAAGAAGACCAAAAAAACCAAGAGATCACTAAAGTCCCAATTATGATGAATCCGAGGCACTAGAGACGCTGTACGATGACGAAGACGAAGACTACTTTGAAGCTGGCAAAGACCATGATAACGAACTATCTGAGGCGGAAGTTGTTACATTCATGAGGTCCATTGATGTTTAAAACAATCACTCAATAGTTACGATAAAAAATTGTGTTTGAATACAATTCCAATTGTCTTCGAAAATTATTTCAAGAACGATTAGTCATCAAAACCGCATGAATAAATCTTGATTTTACTTTTTGAGTGCTTTGATAACGCTTAATTTTATGGCGAGTGTGAATTTCCACTGACGAGTTTAAAATTTCCATCCATGTAGTTGCATAGGCTGATACTCGGTTATGGTTGCTAACGCGGTGATTTGGGATGTTTAAAAAACTGTTTCGAAATAATCACATCATGTCAAATAAAATCATTGCATTGCTCATGAGTTTTGTATTTACGTTTTATTTACTAGATAATCGGCATATTCCTATTTCGGTCCAACCTTTGTTTGAATGGTTAATTCGAGGCATGGTTAATATGGATAATAACTAAAAATACTTTCGCAATTAAATATTAGAGGAATTATCATTCACTATCATATCACCTATTATGCAACTGTGAAAGCTCACGATATTTATTGCTTCAAAGTTGAAATGACTTTTAAAAAAAAAATTATAGTTAGCATTTTGCATTAATAAAGCACATTAACATTCATACAGATAGGTGAATATATATATTACAGAACAAAAACGCTTCCAGGGTATTCTAAGCAAACGAAAAGTTGCATCGACATACTTTTATAAAAAAAAACAATACGTATTATAAGTACGTTTATGGCTCACTGATTGATATATATTTGCAGCTAGATTTAACAAGCGCCTTTCCATTTTACAGAGAAGTACTCTCAGAGAGTAAGTTTTTCGGCTATATTACATAAAAAATATTCGTTTTAATATAGTCTCAATAAGAAAATGTTTCTCTTGACCTCTCGTTTCACATATATACATTTCAACGATAGCACATAGCATATTTATTTCCCTATCACATGTTCCAAACAAAAATTCGTCTCTCTTCAATCCTTGAAACGTCCTACAAATAACGTACAATGTACAGTTTTCAACCAAATCTTTGTTGTCTGGGCCTGGCATTCAATTAAAGCATGAACTTATGTATATTCTTTCAAGATTATTATTTTACAATAAATAAGCAGGTTCGAAACAGGGATTTTATTTTTTTAGATTCGAAGCGCTGTCAGCAATATTATGTACAATTTTGAAATGAAAGCTAATAGCCGCCCAGTTAGCAAACATACATAGGGCCTACTTAGGGCCTACGTGCATTTTGCCTATGGTCTACGTAGGCCCAGTGTAAGACGCCTACGTAGGGCCTACGTCATTTTGCTCATAGGGCCTACGGTAGGCCCTATATGTTGGCCCTACATAGGGCCTATGTATGGCTACTTTCTTTTACCTATCAAAAGTCTACGTAACTACGCTTAGCCTACGTTAGTAACTACGTTCGTTATTTGCATACACCCTGTATAATGCCTATATATTCAACTAAAGAAAACAAAGCAAAAATGTAATTGAATGAAACTGTTTTTATTGAAATCAGAAATACACTTCTTTAAATCGGAATTCAGCAAATTCGAAAAATAATCTTATAACTATTCAAGAACTAATTAAAACCGCATGTGCTTTTAATAGGTGTACAAAACAGTTCAATGCTATATTTTTGGTTGGCGTCACCGACACTTTTTTCCCTTGCGCGTCCTGGTGACAGCATTCACTTGTGCTTGTGTAACAGCAGCCCATGTTTATGAAATATGATACGCAATAGTTTAACTTCCGTGTTTGTATGTGTAGCATGGAAAGTGCTGCAAGTAAACAGACATAAATACATGTAGTTCACACACAGCTAACAATGATAAATGGTAGCAATTTAGCTAAATACCAATATGGATTTTTTTTACAAAACTTGTTTTCCTACTTGTTAGATAATCTCAACATTATAGCCCCAAACACATAGCTTGAATATATAGCAGTCTTACCATATTCATAAAGACAACGAAATCCGTTAAAGAATGGACGAGATATTCCTTGTATAAAATCCATTACATAAATCATATTTAGAACCGTCACGCATATATTAATATATAGTTATTCAGTAATACATTTAGTTTTTACTTTACCTTGTACTTGCATCCCTATTCATTTTGTAAATGGTAAAATATTCCACTTTAATTACAAAAAAAAAAACATTTAAGTATAATTCAAATTTGTTGATGTAGGAAGTGGATCTTGTGCATGCGCACTTAATATTTAGGTGTCATGCACTTGTTTATTGTTGTGCATCTATTGGTTTACATGAGCTCACCGTAGGTGATCGATCGTAAAACCTACGAAATTATTCCGTACATGCAAAACATATATATTTGAAATACAAGATAAAACATAATATATGGATATAAAACATTATTTCGTGGCAATATCAATTGCTTATCAAGTATATACATTGATAGGCCCTTTGAACGTAGGCCCTATGTAGGCCCGATACTGCAGTGCCTACGTAGGTAGGACAACGTAGGGCCTACGTCTTACCTACGTAGTGTATGCCTATGCCTACGATGCCTATGCAAAACCTACATTGCCCTACGTAGGCCCTACGTCAGCCTGCTATCTGGGCGTGTATCTCTTGCTGCGCTGTAGTAGTCGAAAGACAATTAACTGAGTAGTTCGCAGCGAAGATAGGCCTTAGATAAGGATGCCTGATATCACCTTTCCATATTCAAGATTAATCTAGATTTGGTCATGAAAGAACTGATAATACGCTCAAACTCCATTGCAGATTGCCAATGGACATCAGGTACGCAGACGATCACATACTTTAATCAGCTATTTTCGAAAAAAAAACTTCATCTGTCAAACTCACAGCTCAAAAATGCATGCCGAAAATGGGGTATGAAATTGACGGTGTCGAATGTAAAATTATCTTCCCGTGCAATCAGCGAATAGTCATCGACGGAGAAGAAGGAGAGCACGTAGAAGAATTCGAATTCCTATGAAGCGTAGTGCCAAATAGCGCTAAAGTTGCGTATGGAACTCGAGTCGACGGCATTCGGTCGACTGAGAGAGGTCATTTAAAAAAAGAAGTCAATATGCAATGCCCTAAATATGCGCCCATACAATGCCCTGATAGTGCCCATAGCTAGATATGCAACCCGAAACATAGACCCTCAGATCGACCGAATCGCGCAGACTCGAAGTGTACCAAATGCGCTGCCTAAGAGCCATCCTAGGCTGAGGAGGATGAGAAACGAGCACATACACAAATCCTTGAAGAGGAAACACACAGTCACTGAAGTGGTAAAGCAAAAACGACTGAGATGGTTTGGCCAGGTCGCAAGACGTCCCCTGCAAGCTATGTCGAAGAAAGCATAGCATCAAACCGTACAATTGGCGTACAGTCAGCCGTCTGGAGAGATCGGAAGACGAAGACTCGCCAGCATATGATTCAAGTTAAGTCAAGTCTGATTGATTGATTGCTTTGTCAAGCCGTGAAACTCAAATGATTGACTGCACTATATTGGAAGAAGAAGAAGAAGAAGAAGAAGCCTCAACAAAACATAAAAGTCGTTTTCGGGATGTAATATTTCGAAACCAGTTTTAATAATCCCATAATCCCAATCAACACTTAAAAGAACACAAAAATAAAAATGTTTCGTGTATCAAAACACTATTTCGAGGGACAATTAATAAGCAAATTGGATAGCAAAGTATTTATTGCATTTTTCACTAATTCATCCTCTCGAATTTACGAATTATCAATTTATCTTAATTATCGCCCAATTTGCACGTCGGCTGTTTCTCAGACCCCATCCCCAAAGTTTGAGTTGGGGTGTCCGTCTGTAATATGAACAGGAGGTAATAAAACTTGGTGATGGGCTCACATGAAATGTCTTGGCATGTAAATGTATCTTTCTGCAGTTTCGGCCCTATTCAGCCAACTCCCGGTGGCGAATTTTGCCAAAATCAAATGGCTAAAAATGCGGTTTTTCGAAACATGAGCTTTCATGGACTAGAACTTGTGAATGGAAGGCCATAGAGAATTGTTATGACCTTAAATGCAATGCCTTGGCGTGTTGATGTGCCTTTTGAAACTTTCGGCCAGATTCGCCACCGGAAGGTGGAATGAGCGTTTGGCCTTTGTATGCTGTGGTTCACGACTGGGCCCTCCTCACCATAAAAAAATCAGATCCCTAGGGTCCCATTTTTGAAGACAAGCAAAACGTCCGCTTGTTAAACCACGTCCTGTGTATCCTGTGTATATTTACTCCTATAATCATCTAAATGTGGATATACTAGAAGCTCCGGTGCCGGTAAATCAACTCTGGCAGTCAATAAAGAACAATCTAACATCGCTTATGGAAAAACACGTGCCTACCAAACAAGCATGATGCTTGTTTGGTAGGCACGTGTTTTTCCATGCATCCACACGCCACAACCAACCGTGGATAACAACAGACCTCAAAAGGCTAACCCATAGAAAACAAAAAAGCTACAACATGCAAAAGGGTAAACCAAGAGGCTCTCGCGAACATCGACGTTACGTCCAACTAAAGTGTCGAACAGAAGCCGAATGTTATAAAGCACATAACAACTATATGAAAGGCACCATTTCTGCAACAGATACATCAAGTTCAAAGCGTTTCTGGAGTTACATCAAAAGTAAAAGAAAAGACTATAGCGGCATTTGCCCTCTAGTTTATTCCATTTTGGGATCACTCTGATTATGAAACATTACTTTCTTATATCCGTTCGGTTCTGTTTCACGTATAGCTTTTGTGAGTTGCACCTAGATTTAGTATCTCTCATTTGAAAGAATTTGTCTTTATCCATAAGATACGCATTTTTTTATTATTTTGTATGTTTCTATGAGATCGACTTGATTTCTACACACAGTCACAGAGATCACCAAATCACCCTAATTTCTGTCGGCCCGCCGGGCCGACGGTTTCTGATTTTCTGTCGGCCCGAACGAAAAGTTGTCGGCCCGAAATATTAAGGAAAAAAATCACGATTCTATCTTTACATTTAATTATGTTGGCATTTGTTTTTTTTATATAATGTAATTTCTTATCAACGCAAAAAAATCTCTCCAATGGTTTGACCTGAAATCTGAATGCGGCTAGTTCTTATCAACGCAAAAAAAAATCTCTCCCATGGTTTGACCTGAAATCTGAATGCGGCTAACTCCTAGAACTTTTAGGTTTAGATTAGAAAGGGTTTTATCGTGGGCTAGTTAATGTTCGTAACAGATGTGATAATTTGCTTTTCTATAACATGATATCCAGAGCAAGATTCTGCTAGTTTTACCATGGCTCGACATTTTTATTATTCTAAGACCCGGTGACCATGTGAAAAGCCCCGTTTTTTTTGTTTAAATGACCATCTAGTACGAAGGGCGCCCGAGTACAAGATGCTCCCTACAGATTATTATTAAATGTTCGTGCTACCAGGCTTTGGTTCGGGTCTAAGCAGAGCCTCGTATACCGAGCATAAGTTAGCCATACGATAACTCGGCTTAACTGGAGAAAATAAATAAAGGGATTAACGAAATGAGAGATTAAGTGGAGAAGACATCTAGCTGGTTGTGGCTGAGAAGATCCGAAAGCCGATGGCAGCAGAATGGCTGACATGTCACGTGTGGGGATAGCAACATCCTAACGGTTCAGCGGATAGAGATGATTTGATGAGCAAAGACTTCATGATCGAAGACAACACTTATGCCGCAGATAAATCATGCTCTACACTAAATTGATCAAAATTTTTAAATCTGTGGTTAAATCAAATTAAAGTTAGCTGATCGAGCGCCGGAGGCGCGAGCTAAAATTGATGCTTTGAATTAGGCCTGTGAGGCCAGGACAATATTTGCATTGAGAAGACGATTCTAGTTCCCGGAAATGTATAAATAAATTGAAAGTCAAAGTTTGGGGTTGGCCAAATTTTTGTCGGCCCATCGGGCCGACAAGGTCTAAAATTTTGTCGGCCCGAGCGAATTTCTGTCGGCCCCGGGCCGACGGGCCGACGGGCCGACGGTTTTGGTGATCTCTGCAGTCAGATATTGAAATTTGAGATCGGTATTGAACATTTTTTTCACATCTTTTTTAAAATTTATCCAACGCATTGATATCCTTTTGTGACCATGGATTCCATACATGTGAGCAGTACTCCAAAATTGGCCTTATGAGTGTTGAGTAGAGATTATGATTATGATTTATGATGACTTCTGGAGATCTATTGGAGGAACACCTTTTGATCATTCCTAGCCGTTGGTTGGCTTTCTTCACAATACTTGTTATATGTTTGGCTGGCTTCAGGTCACGAGCACACCTAGGTCCTTTTGTTAAGATGTTTCGTTGAGCCGTTGATCATTGATACAATATATGGGAATTCTATTTTCGTACGTTTCCCAAGCACAAACCACTTTTCAACGCCAACTCCAATAGCCAGTGTTTTGACCATGCCGATAACCTATTCATATCATGTTGTAATTCATTACAAACCGTTTTACATATAATGTCCCGATTCACTTTACAGTCATCTGCTAACAGTTTTATGCTAGACGAAATTCCGTTCCGCAAGTCATTAATGTACCGAAGAAAGCATAACTGTCCCAGTATAGTGCCATTGGGACACGGGAAATAACAGGTGTCCATTGTGAGGATGATCCGTTTAGTATCACACGCTGACGTCTACCTGTTAGAAAGTGATTCGGCCAACTAAGGATTTTTCCGCGTATTCAAGAGCTATTCAATTTGTGCAATAGGCGCGTGTGTGGGCCAGTCACAGTATCGAATGCTTTCTTAAAATCAGTATATATTATAATCCTCACCAGTCGAGGAATCATCGAAACTATAGGATCAGTCATTAAACACTCAAGTAAGTGTAGGTTGGTGAGGCACGAACATTTAGACCTAAACCTATGCTGTTCACAACTTAGCATACCGTTCTCAATACAGAACTTTAGGGTCATGGTGATAAGAATACAGGCAAGTGTAGCCCACTTAACTAATCAAAACATCTGGGTTCGGGTTATACAACGGTTCTTCAACGATTTTTCACTGATTTCATAAACTTGAATGGGTTATTTCGAGTGTACTGTTTCAAAATATATCTAATTAACCAGGATTCATTCGCAACGATGGCATACAGTTTCTAAAAACAGATAAATTGACTAAGATCAGATATATGTATTTCAAAATTATTCTATAGCAATAAAACAGAAACATTGTATCTTAGCCGTATCTTAGGTAGAAAATACTGTTAAATTTAATAATAAAAGATACTGCATGCAAAAGTGTTTATGGTTACGGATAATACACCGGCGCGGGTTTTACACAAGCATGTTACGATAAGTCATACTGTAAATAAAATAAATCAAGTAGTTGAACAATAAGAATAAGATTTTAGAATAACACAACTTCTGACAAAGTAAATAATTCAAAACTTGAAAAGTGTGCGAACATATAGCTGTTGAAACTAATCCATCTATGTATGTCATCAGGCAAGTAGGCCTTCTGGCAGCATTAACTTGCAACTACCGTTTTTGTACGTAAACGGGTGCATGTTTGATTGTTTATAGTTGAAGTTGAATGACACATTTGATGTGGAACAACAACAACTGCTTCTGAGTCATACCGTGTCGCATCCTAAACTGCACGACTTCCAACCTCCGAGCAAATATCGAATTCGATTCCTCAAATATCTTATAACGAAAGTAAGTACGAATAAAAATTATTATTGGATTAAACCGAACGTTGATCGCTTTATTTAGATGTCGATAAATATATATTAAAATTGTGATTTTTTGTCAAAAAATGTGAATATTTGTTTTTGGTTATTGTTTTTATTTGTATATTAATTATTCAGCTATATTAGCAACTTTAATCTGTTGCACATAACGAATAAAACATCAGAGAATATGAAAACCATCATTTTTTTTGTCGGTCCGCCGGACCGACAAGTCTTATATTTTGTCGGTCCGGCCGATTTTTTATCGGTCCGGCATAAAATCACTGTTGTATTACTTACCGTTCCGGGTCACAACTACGCGAAAGATAGCCCCGACTATTCGCGGCTAGTTCCGACTTAGCAGTCTCAACTAGCCTCGACTTGTTTCAACTAGTTGCGTCCGAAAGTTGTGAAAAGTCGTGAAATGAAAGCCGTAAGACTTGAGGGTATCCGATAACAGACAGCTTATCTGATAATCTGTTATTTGCATACACACATTAATTGTTTACCGACGACGGGGGTAACTCAAATGAAGAATATGTTTATTTGCAATGATTTTCGTTTGTATATTACGGTGTTTATGGTGCACGGACAGAATCCCCGGCGGACAAAATCCCTCGCGGACAAAATCCCCGCGATTTGGTCAACTAGGACAAAATCCCCGCGATTTTTATGAACAAGTGGACAAAATCCCCGCAATTTTGATATATTAAGATATTAATGTTTTTAAC
>LQRL01067021.1:0-10950 GCA_001703475.1 Hydroides elegans | reverse complement strand
AATTTGAAAAATTAGATAAGCAAAGCTAATATACTTAACAACGCTCTGTTCATGGCATAACAGATCATGTTTGTTGCTGTGATCGGATTAGGTAGATGCAATTCTAATGTTCTATTGTGCGATAGTTCGTGACTTCAAAACAAAGCGCCATACATAGACACACATTGATCCTTAATCCGATCGCAGCAAATTGAGTGATGTGCTACACATGGTAGAACTTGTGGCTGAGTGTTATACCTTTATATTTATTATATTTCCGAAGCGTAAAAGAAGTAATAATTTTTGAAAATTAAAAAATATCGAATGCGGGGATTTTGTCCACCCCGTCAAAAATGTCGCGGGGATTCTGTCCTAGCTGACCAAATCGCGGGGATTTTGTCCGCAAGGGGTTTTGTCCGCCGGGGATTCTGTCCTAAAACCGTATATTACATACGCGGAAATAATTAAGTTTCAACATGGTGATTTATGAATCATTCTCATAATTTAGTTGTTTTTTTTTTACGTTTATTCCTAAAAATGAGATAAGCTTTACTCACAGTAAGTTTTAAAAATAGGGCTCTTAAAAAAATATTAATTAAATTGTCATTGGTTACCACTTTTTTTTCATTAACCCCTCACTTTGAGTATCCCACACCGTTGAAGTGTAGCAAGTATAAGCATTGCGGTGATTAAGTTAAAACACACTTGACCAATTTCTATTAATCCTTCTTTGAACCGTTTTGCATCATACACATAGTTACTTGGTGGAGATTTCTTTTGTGGATATATTATGCTTTATAGGGATCAGTATTCAATAGGTAAATTTATAAGATAACAACGTTATTTCCCCGAGACCAGGTTTTCACGAGCAAATAGTATCATAATCAGTTGAACATTTACCGGAGATCAGGAATTCATTTAAAAGCAAACCGCTTTTGGATTCCCTATGTTAGCAATAACAAGATATGTTATTTATTTATTTTTGAAACTGTTATTTAAGGAGAAAATAAAACTTTTTTTTCGTCACGCATGCTCGAAATTCACATTATAAAAGTGTAGCTTTCTGAAAAAAAAAACAAATCCTATAGATAAAATCTTGAAAACTAAATAAAATCAATTGATCGATCTATAAACTTATTTTCTATAAAGAGAATAAATCGGCACTGCCATCAATATAAATCAATGCTAAAATTATGTATAGGCCATATTATGGCTTAGGAATGAATATTTTAAACACCCTACTTAAATCATTATCTATTTCATTCCACTAGGGCTTACAATTCTGATTTGGGGTTGCTCCACAAACTAAACAAACATTTGTTATCTCGCTTATCGTAAGCTAAATGTAGCTCAAGATAACGTTCACAACTTTTTGCGTCCTGCAATACGCAACTTGCGACTTTGCAGTCGGAACTAGTTCCAACTAGACGTGACAAGTTGCAGCCTTTGGCCAGAATAAGTTCCGACTATTTGTCGCGAAGTTGCGACCCGTAGGTGTACTATGTATTTTACTCAGATTGTTTCATCATTGTTAAATACCTTTTATTGCAAAATATCTATACAACTCAAGGGTTCATCCTGACTCCGGTGGATTATGCGCGTAGCGCACATGCCTCCGTTTTGAACGCGCGATTGACCTGAAGTTAGGCGCGCAACATAATTATGTTTTCAACATAATTGATCATTTAACAATTTTTTAAAATCGATTAAAAGGATAATCGGACATAAGACAGCCCTTGATGGTTCTTATATGTTAGCATCACTATAGTTATTATCCGAACGCAAAAGGCGCGAGAAAAAATTCTTAAGGTATATTTTAATATATGCTAGTGTTGTATGCGCGAGCGAATTTTTAAAGGAAAATCGTGAAAAATAATAAGTAACGGTAAGTAAAATTTCCAGATGTTTCATAAATAACGTCCCTTATTTTTCCCTGATTTTCTCAAAAAATCCAAATTTCCTGTTTTTTTTCCTGATTTGAAAACGGATTTTCAAATTCCATGATTTTCCCTGACGCTGGTCATCCGGTTTTATTAATGCAGCCTTCCCTAGATCATTCTTATTGCGAAGTATCGCAGATCGGACATATCAGTTAACCATAAGCAACAGCCCCAACTTTGGCATAACTTCAGGGTTCTCGCAAACCCACCCGTCACCTGAGGATCAGTCAAGGCTGACTCCCGTCCATTGACGGTTAATATAAAAGACGAAGGCGAAAATAAAAAATAAGAACGCTTTAAATAAGATGAATATGCATTTTTCTGTATGAATACATCATTTACAATTCCTAAAAATGTCAATATATTTTATGGCGCGCATCCCTCCAGTTTCCAACATGCGATTAGAGCTTTTGGCGCGCGCTGTGCGCGCACGGGGGATTTGTGTACGCTCGATTTTAAATTTTGACGCGCTTGGGTAGGGTGAACCCTGCAGCTGTAAGCTAATTAACAATATGCATTTTATTTCACTTTATTTCTACGCTATCGTCCAGAATAACATGATTGTTTATTTGTTGTATCAAACTTTTTAAGGTACAATCACACTATCGATATAATGTTAATTTCAAATGTCTATCATGTATTCTTTTATCTTTGTAGCATTACCTCGTCTTGTTAAAATTCGAACGTTTTTTTCAAATCCGTAGGTTATCAATTTATGAACATAAGAAATGCTTTGTCACTACCATACAACATATGAGGACTACAAAAAAAGGACAAAACATAGGAGCACATGGCATGAGAAGGATGTATAGACGGGCTCTAGGCTTCCTTCTCAGGGCCTTTTAACGTCAATATTCAGGACAAAAAATCTATCTTTAGAAGAAAAGTTATGTTTTTATAATATAATGATTATATTATAAGGTTAAATAATTGGCAATTTTTTTGTCGGTCAGCCGGACCGACAAGTTCAAAAATTTGTCGGTCCGGCCGAATATTTGTCGGTCCCGGACCGACGGACCGACGGTTTTCATATTCTCTGAAAACATGAGGCTCCATTGTTCTGGTTTCTTTTTTTTGTAGTTAGAAAAAATGGGAATGGAGGTTTGCGAGGAGCTGTACACAGTTTATGTGGATCTTCTCGCGCAACAAGATACCACGGATACTGGGTTTAAGACATATTTCATAGTAAGTTGCAGTGGAAGTGCCATAGCATGTTGCAATATGCGTTCATTCTTAAGTAGTTCTGAAGTATATCGTATATTTTTTAAATGTTTATGTCGAGTACATCGCGTTAATGTGTTAACATATTGATAGTAAAGCGTTTTTCCAGAAGTGATGTATTAAAGATTAAAAACCAAGATTGATAGAAAATATTCATTTTAGCACCAGCTCTATATTGTTTTCATGAAAAGTTACCATTCAGGTTCTGTTTTGATATTTTTTTTTCGTCTTATATTTATCAATTTGTTGCTGCAAATATGATAAAAAGGCTACATATTATCTGTTTTGTCCGATCGTATTGTAGATGTTTTTATTTTTATGATAGAACGAAGACAAATATGTGACCGTAGAAGAGTCGAACCACATCATATCTGAGGGCACCACGGGCATGTCCACTTGGCAAGTATGTCCTGTTCAAAGTCACCCACCTGAAAATTTATGTCTTTATCAAATATATCGTCTTGAGGATCTAACTGAAAATACCACACTAAAAAGTCCCGCAGTTTTCTGAGTAAGGTGCGGGATTTCCTGCTCTTTTCAAATTTGCAGATACAGCTCAGTACCTGATGTCCTATTCGAAGTCACACACCTAGAACCTGTAAATCCGAATAACTATTTTTACATTCATGATTAAATATAAACCCCGACCATAGTCAGAAACAATAACAAATCAATAGCTGAGGAGGAGATTCCCATCGCTTTGAGAAAAAAAAGAAGCCGAAGGAAAATGAACAAGAAACAGATAAGAATATCCAAAAATTGAATGATCTGCAGAGAGTCTGACATCCAAATTTATGTGAAGCATTACTTTTGCATAAGATCATAGTCGATGTCAGTTAATAAATAATAACTTTTTTTGCATAATTTTAGTAGCGCGTTAAAAGATAATTATTTTAAAAACACTTATATAAACTTGAATTTATTTCCCGGTAAGCATATTAATGAATAAAAAGATAAACAAGTTGCACCATTAATAACTTGATTATAGAATTCACTCATAACTTAATGAAATTATCGTTACGTCTCTATATACCGCAATATTTTCCCATAAAATATATGTATAGAACAAATGAGATCGTATATTTTTTCTTTGCAGGCTGCGAAATTCTTGCTGGAATGGACATTAGAAAACAAGGACCTATTCCATGGAAAGTAGGTATTTCTTTATCCTAAGAATTCAATTTTACTGTTTATTGAGATTTTAACAAGAACTCCAATATATGACTTTTATATTTTACTCACATTGTATGACGTTAATCGGTTAAGCAAATGTACTGTCAATATTAACCAAAACTATATTCACAAAAAAGTTATATAATATGTTATAATGTCACATTCAGACCAATGTATTAATCAATTGTTTATAAAGCAATACTCCATGTAGGCTTAGGGTACTCCAATCTTACAACTCAAGGGAAAACTCTCTTTCACAAAAATCATATTGATTGTAGGAATGTTTTGGAGTTAGGAAGTGGTGCAGGATTGACAGGCCTCGTTGTAAGCACTTGCTGCGCACCTGCTAAGTATACATTCACAGATGCGCATGCGCAGGTAATTATAAATCAATTAAAAGACTCAGTAACTCAATTTTCATGTTAAATTTTGTAGCATGTATATTTAGGAAAGTTGAAGATGAAGAAAAATGAAGATGTTTCACATGATATCAAACTGTTTATCAAACTGTACATTGAAGGTCTGCGTGTTTTTGTTTGTTTTGAGCTTCGAAAATGAATATCTGTTTGTTGCAGGTGATGGAATTATTACAAAAGAATGTTGCTTTACTGCGCCAACGAATGAGTATAAACGGGGCAATTGGTTTAGAATGTAAAACTAAGTCTAGTATTGACACCGAACATTTAGAAGATGAAAACAGGAAACAAGATACTGCTACACACGTAAAGCACAAGACATCTAGTCAAAATGGTGCACAACCGAGATCGCCACATATAGACAGTAACGAACCTGAATCCATATCGATAGATGATCAACGTGGCAGTGTTAAAGACCATACACAAATATCTGGCTCTAACATAAATGACTCCAATATGCCTCTAACACCACATAGCAATGATCATAACCATGACCATGAACATTCTCCTAATACATGTGAACTTGAGGTAAGTGAGTTAGACTGGGAGGCTGCCGAAAATACACAGCTTTTCCAGCTGGCAGCTGAAACGCAGGTCATTCTAGCTGCAGGTACTTAGTTATAGGATATTTCTTTTGTATTTGCACATTTGTTTTTGTCAAAATGGTGTATGTTTAGATAGATATCTTAATATTTGAAAATATTGTCAATTTTTGTCTAAAAATAACAGGCTAAAGTAAATCTCGTTTGAATAAAGTTAATTCCTACTTAAGATCACAAAGTAAGAATATTCAACTTAATGATACATGTTTTAATATTTCTAATAGCTATCTTTCTCCTTTCTATTTTATAGACGTGGTATACGATACGCGGATAATCGACCCGCTGGTTCGCGTTCTGAGCACCTTTTTACGAGCGGGCACCAGTGCAGCTTATATCGCCTCCACTGTTAGAAACGAGGAGACAAATAAAGCATTTTTGGATGCATTAGGTAAGTTTCTGACTTTACTATGTCAACTTTTGAGTCAAAATTTTCATTGATTCAATTGTTTTTTAGCTTTAAAATTTTTGCCGACCTCTTATCAACACCTTAGCAAAAATATATTTTTAAAAATTAAGAATGATTAGAAGTATGATAAGCTTTTAATTATAAATTGCTAGTACATACTTATACTATATTTCGATTTTTTACCATGCGTAAAATATGGATATGTTATTGACAGTCAGATTTCAAGTGTCATTTATTCTAAAACGGCTCTAAATTAAATCGTTTTTTTTTTGTTAGTTTTTGAGTCTTTCCTGGATTTCGGGCAAATTCGTCTGATTTCACCACATTTCGTCACATTTTCGTGTAAAATCCAAGAGCTTTGGGCGATACTTTAAGAGAACATTGTTATTTTTACTATTAAACTATAGAAGATTAACGCTATGTGTGTTGCTTTTTTTGCTTATTGATGAAAATGAACGAGTGCACAGCAATTTTACTGCTGACCAGTGCAATAAGGACTGAGTCAGATTTCGACATTGCCATATAGCAGCAGCAGAAACACACTCACACAACAGGAGCTATAAATAAACATAATTTAAGTCGTTGATAATATAGCTGTAAACAATCCCGCAGTGAGTGTGAGTGGATTGTCGTGTTAAAGTTATTTATTTATATGACATCATCTGTTGTTTCTTACGCTGATAAGCTTGTTTTTTTTTCTAGATTCTGCCGGTGTGTCATATGAAGAACTACCTGGCCCAACTGTTTCGCTGTTTGAATACGACAAAATCACTCCCATACAACTGTTAAGGTTGAGTGTTCGTCCATCGTCTAACGATATGGGCTGAAAAGAATACATTTCGAAATGTTGTCGGTAAATCGAAGAGATGTTAAGCTATTTAAAGCATAATTTATCTGAAATAAAAAAAGTGTTTAAAATCGCTTACATTATAACAGCAGACTATACGTCATATATGCTATTCGATTTTAAGAAATAATACTGAGAGCTGGTTTTACGAGAGTAAACATTTGTTTCGTGGATATACATGTATTGACACAATTGTGCTAATTTTGTGTACCTTTGCATTGCAAAAGCATGTTTCTTTTGTGATATATGTATATTTCGCGGGCGAATAAACTGATGGATTTGAAAATTTTGTTTCCATTTTACTTGTTTCACAGTTATCATATCCATATTATTAACCTAAAGTTTTGTTTGACTGCTGAAATCATATGCATTAGAAAAAAAAACGCCATATTCGGTAAAAAATTACGAAATCCTAACCGGTAAAATTAATTATAATTCCACAAGAGCCACTGCTTTCAGTGCATTATTACTGTCAACTTATTACTGTCAGCTTACCGATAGCAGAAATATATTATCTTATGTTGGTTTTTGAGGTAGTAATGACGTCTAAATATAAACAACGATATGTGCCGTCCGATGATGATTCACATGCAATCAACTTTTTTTTCGACGTTATACCGGGTGTCACACGCCACTTATTAACCCAGCGTTCGTGAAACGAAAACTGGGTTTGTGAGATCGGTCGGCGTCGTCCGCCGTTAGTTAGTTAGTTAGTTAGTTATTTAGTAAACTTTTTTTTTCAAAACCTATCTCCTCACACAGTTTTGGTTGTACAGCTTTCAAATTTTAACAAAAGCTTCCTTATGGTGTCCCCAATCCAAATTGTGCTCCGGATGACGATCGAACCATTGTGGTCGCCATGGTGGACTTCGCATGGTGGACTAACATTGCCACATTAGGTTTTGAATGTAACGTATTTATAAGCGATATACCAAAAGTACTTAATCAAACTATTGTGTTTTATGCAGTCCTGCAATGATGTGTTTAAGTGTAATAGATCACTGTCAGTTGAAGACGTCTGTTAACTTTTTAAACCTCATTAGAAGGGATTTCTGCAAAACGGTGTTGAATTCAATATTGAGTCGATTTCAACATGAACTTTTAAGTTTAGTTTGCATTAAACCTGGAAAACGCATGCAATTTTATTTTGACTTTTTGTGTGGCCGGAAACCATTTACCATAGATCTACATATCTCGAACTCATTAATATATAGTGCAATCGTTTATACACACGATTTTCAATATCAGAATAAAATATATACATCAAAGGGCAAACATAGATCGGGTTCAAATACGTAATATACATTTTGCTATAGTATCTAGATGTTCGATAGCTAGTTTCTTTACATTTCTGTACTTGAAAAAAAGCGTGCTTTGTTAAGCTAACATATGCTTGCATTAACCCCTTCATTTGTAAACACAGCATGCAGTATATCACTGTTTCGATATATATGCAGTGTGTATGAACTCTGAGAACAACTCCCACTTTTTTTGCTGATTAAGTCATTGGATATTCTTTAAAAATGGCTAAACAAGCGGTAAGAATATTATTGCAATTTATATAGATACATAATAAATGCAGCAAAATAACATGGTAGACACTAGCTTGATGAGAGTTTTTTTTGTTGCTCATGTACTTGTTAACAAATCGATCGAAAGAAGGTTTGTCTGTAAGTACACATGAACATAGACAGGAGTTGTGTTTTATGTATATTCGCTACACACGATCAGTCAATAACATTCCTTTGAGAACTTAATGTATTTTTCGCTTATCTGTTATCTTTATAAAGAGGTTTCGTTCTTTCTCTCAGCACCGATCTAGAAGTCATTCTTTTATGGTGTTATTAGAACTATATTCATGCATCTGCTTTCAGCTTTTCAAAAATTTCCGCATCAAAGGTCTTTGCAGCGCACCCGTCACCCCATTCCTTAAAAATGGGTACGTCAATGAATATTTTTCTTTTAAGCTGTTTTTCAATTCAATAATGTTTCGCTTAAAAAAATGTACCGTAATTACCGGTGTATAACCCGCGGGTTATACACCGATTTTACAAACAAATCACCCGGGTGCGGGTTATACAACGGCGCGGGTAATACACCGATTCGAAAAACATAAAACGCTCGATTTTGGATTTTCATGTCAAATAAGGTTCAATTTTGTAATAATTAATCGATACAATATCGGTTAAAATATTTAATTTAACCTTTTATTATGTCTTTGCGGACTTAATAAGGGTAGAAATAATTACTATCAGCACATACAAAGCTTTTGCATTAGGTTATAGGGTAAAACTTACAAATTCCGGAAAATGATAAATTTAGGGTGCGGGTTATACACCGGTGCGGGTTATACACCGAATTTCAAAACATAATTCTTGATTTTCATGGGGTGCGGGTTATACACCGGTGCGGGTTATACACCGGTAATTACGGTAATGTAAATATTATCCATGTTGATTGATTTTCATGCATCACTTGCTAAATGTCAATCATGGGTCATGCATAGTTTAGATATAAACCTGTAGCTGCACCTCTCCGTATAGAGGTCTACTCATAAGGATTTTGTTTTATTCGCGTATTATTTCCGACTTGACTTGACCATAGGTACAAAGGAATGTGTTGCCTTCTGTGCATGTTTGGGGTTAAAATATATGTTGTCTAATATTTCACTGTACCGTTGAGCAATGAAAAATCCATTTCATTTAATTGATATTTTATTATTTTTCGGTTTAGTCTTTGAACGATTATAGACTGTAGGATTTTATATTCCTACTCATTCTTTTCTTTGAATTTTTTATATTTTATATTACTACAGGGACGTCAATCTGTCTCTGATGAAAGACTATGTTCAGCACTTTGTGGATTTTGGGGTGCCAAATGCGTTCGGTAAGACATTTATTATACAACATACCAAATTGTTTATATGGTTTATTGTTTGGTTACAGATAAAATCTGCTATTACCGATTGCATGATTTTTTTCCATCTTTCATTTGAAAGGCCAAAAGACAAGTTTTATTGGAATCGTCATTTGCCAATGGCTCCTAGATTCCGCTTTGTTTTGAACTTATTCTTTTTCATTCTTTTATGATTTATTACTATTTTCTTATCAAACTTTGTCTTCGCAGTAAACGGGACGACAGGTGAAGGCAATAATATGACGGTGGAAGAGCGAAAGCAAACTGCGGAAGCTTGGGTCGATGCCGGTAAAGGAAAGTATGTATATGCAAAATCGACATCTAAGAAATAGTATCACACTAATATATGTTTGATGAACATGCCGTTTAAATGAAATTTTCGGTATTAAAATCTACAACGATTTACAATAGCGCAAGATCGTATAGATCTTCTTACAAGAGACGGTCTTACTAAGTCTTAGACGGATGCGACGTGTAGAGAACGTTGTCATTTCGTCCAAAACGAAACTTCACGGACGATATTTTACGATGAGATGTCTAAAGAACTACCATCTTATCTACCGTCGTGCTTCATACGTACGTTACTTTAAAATATACCCAGAATACCTTCCTAATAGAAATCGAATTTCACATTTATTAAACGTTTTCCATCTCTTGCTAAGTAATAACAAAGTTTCGATCTCGTAAGGTTATCATGCATAATGTGAAAATGGGTTTATGCTTTTTGCATGAATACTTCTTACGAATACCATCCAATTTGTCAATCAAATGAATTAAAGCATTTCTTCAATGATTCAGAATAAATCAAGAGCGGATCAGCAATAGGTAAATAGTTGGGAAACTACCATTTATGTTAGATAAGATATAGATATTCCTGCTAAATCCTTTGCTTGTTGTTGTTTGTGGTATATGGTTAATATTGTATTAATACTCCTGTATTCTTTCTTGTATTCTTTCTTTAACCTTTTTAATTAACATCAACTGAGTTGCATGGTTGTACTTGGTTAATTATCTAATACCATCATCCCGATATTGTTTATCACTTAACATCTTTGTGTGCCCGTTTCCCCGAGTTAATATTCTTAACTATGTTTTTTATGGCCCGCCTGACTATAGTCAGAGGGCCATATAGGTTTTGCCCTGTCCGTGCGTGCATTTTCTGTTTTCATCGGAAATGGTATCTATGGGTATCAAAACGACTTTTGGTATAATTGAAAGTTCTGAGTTCGAGGTGGTGTCCGTCCGTCCGTCCGTCCGTCCGGCGTCCGTCCGGCGTCCGTCCGGCGTCCGTCCGTCCGTCCGTCCGTCCGACGTACGCAACATTTTGTGTAATGAACTTGTCCTAGGGTATTCAACCAATCGACCTGAAACCTTTTGGAATCGATTATATATATATTGAAGATGTGCACCTCCCTTTTTGACCGACCTGGCTCTTCCGGTTCGGCCCCGG
>LQRL01067018.1:347-12246 GCA_001703475.1 Hydroides elegans | reverse complement strand
AATAAAGGATAATATAGACTATTCTCATTTTGGATACATCATTAATAGTGCTTGTGAAAAGGCCTTACGGCCGGATAATCACAAAACGAGCGAGCGAGTTTTATTCTGATGTCTGAAAAATTTTAGAATACATTAATTATTTCTAAATAATGGGCCAGAATAAAACGCATTATAAATTTCTTCAGAATAAAAATGGCGGATGAAAATCGAAATAATGTTCTTTATCTCCATTGCCACTATCCAGTGTTCATGGGGGCTCAGAATTACAAAATCGAATTATTTTCCATAGATAAATATATTTTGGCTGTAACAATTAAGTTTTGATCATTATCTCTAAATGAAATAAAAAATGTTGTAGACTATAAAATAGAAAATTATAAATTCATTTTTTTTACACAGAAATGCTATATATTCTCGAAATGCTTTCAATAAAAACATATAATCAACTTCCAAAAATAATCTCGAATTTATGAACAAATTTGTTTTATAGATTATTATTTTTGTAAACGTCCGGTGTATTTGAAGTGTATTTGAACTGAAAGTCAAATACACTAAAGACATTCTTCAAAAAAAAATAATTCAGAATAAAACGTATATTTTTTCAAAGAATGTATTTATATTTGAGTCAGAAAAAAACGGGCCCTAAGTGTAGACAATTTCGATATAACATTACACTTGTTGTGGCTGAAATGTCACGTGACAGGTTGACCTAGATTTAGGAAGTTGGGAAAAACATACACATATCTATACCAACATTTGCAATAATATTTATATCTAAACAACTCAATATCAAATATTTTTTTTACAACATATGTATATAAAAGCTATAATTTATTTGTAAAGAACATATTCTGTGTAAAAACTCTGATTTGAATGTTAAAAAAATGCATATTTAAATTAGTCGTTCTTTGAGCTTTATACATCATAAATGATCAAGTTAAATCATATCATATGTCACATTGATAATTCTAGAGGTATGTTCATATAAACATCTTATCAAATCATATATAAAATTATTTGTCATAATTATTTTAAAGAAAAAAAAAACATCCATTTTTTCCAATACACGAAACAGTGCAAGTCAACCTGGTACCTTGTATAAACGTCTTTTCTGCATTTCATTTATACATGTATACGCTATTTGATGTTACCTTTGAAATAAACAAGCCATTTACTCTATATTATCATTTAAAAGGTCTAATTTAAGTATAATTAAAGCCTTTTGTATGACAAATGGAATACATAATTAAATAATTATGCTACAAATTGAGATAAAAATATCTAATTTCGGGATAAATAAAAATCAAAATCATCTTTTCATACATTACATCGCTATGAAATTTTGTAAAATCGCATGTTGAATAAAAATTGAAATAACTTTTCTATAAAAACTTATTTTTTATTGACATTATCATTGAATTGAGGATTTGCATTACGTTCGAAAAATATTTTCTTATGTATTTCTTTATAACAAAACGTGAACTATCTAAAAGTAGGTCAATCTCCCGAAACTGAAATTTTTTGATTGGCTAACGGCCTTATCAGATACAAGTGTAATACACTGCATGTTGACATCCGGTTTAAGCGTCGTTTAAGCTCAGATGCTTGAAGATTTTAATAAATGAATAAGTAAGCTATATTGGTGTTATTCCAGGACTTCCACACAGATCTATATGGTGTCAGATGTCCATTTATAATACGAAGACACAAATACATAATATACCAATATGGCAAGTGCACTCAGAAGACCAAAAGAACTCAGTTTCGAGGGAAATGTTGCCGAAAACTGGAGGGCCTTTGAAATGGATTTTGACATATATGTTGTTGCAGCAAGACCAGATAACGACGACAAGACTATCTCATACACGCTCCTAAACCTCGCTGGTAAGGAAGCCATTGAACGCGCTAGGACATTTGCTTATGGTGAAGGAGAATCCGTCGAGAAGCCAAAGTGTTTAAAGCAAAAGTTCAAGAAACTTTGTGAGCCGCGGAAAAATTTGACAATTCTTCGACACCGGTTCAATACACGTAGCCAGCGCCCGAACGAGTCATTTTCGTCATATTTTGTGGATTTGCTGAACCAAGTGGAAAGTTGTGAATTTGGTGATAAAATGACAGAATTCATACGTGACCGAATCGTGTGCGGAATTCACTCTGACATTGTCCGTAGGTTGCTGCTGAGAGAGCCCGAATTAACACTTGACAAGGCATATGAGCTATGTATTATGCACGAGATGGCAGACTTGGACAGTCAAGGAATAAATAATGACCCGGATTTTACGCCAAGCGTTAACTCAATCAGAGAAAAAAAGGAGAAGAAATCAAGAAAAGTGAAGATGGTAAGAAATTGCAAGTATTGTGGCGAAGATCATCCTGTGAGACAGTGCCCTGCATATGGAGTCCAGTGCAAAAAGTGTGAAAAACTGAATCATTTCACGAAAGTTTGTTTGTCCGTGAGCGATAATACCCCCCCGGAGGCAATATACACCTCGGAGGCGTTCGCAACCCGATTCTCAACAACTGCACGAAATCGATTATGATGATGATCAACAACAGGAAGATGTCATGGAGCACTATGTGATTGAAGCAGTAGACAAACCGGGATCACAAAGTGAAATTCACATTACGGATATAGCATCTGGAAATCGCTTCGACTTGAAGATTGACTCAGGTGCTAAGTGCAATGTTGTTTCCATGAACGTGCTACAATCCATGAGAATTCCCTTTACAATCAACACGTCAGAACGGATCACGCTGATATCGTATTCAAATACAGAAATGCGTACATTAGGAACCTGTGAATTCCAATGTGTTATTGTGAATCAGAATGCCATGCTCAAGTTTCATGTCATCGACAAGCCAGTTAAGAGTATCATTGGTCTACCCGATGCATTAAGATTACAACTGTTGCATCTTCACCCGAGAGTACACATCAAAACAAAGGAAACGCAATCCAGCATTTGGGACAAATACAGACGCCGAATATCAACATCATCCAATACATACAAGACGCAGCCATTCCAAGGTCCTACTCGATCCGAAAAACCGCAAATACGCATTCCTCAACGCATTATCAACCGACAGAAAAAGCAACATCACGAACTCAGAGAATTGCAGTCATCACATGACATTCGCAAGCCGCCAAATAACGCACCCGGTTCCCAGTGTCATCCTGATCCAACCGTTCAAAGCCATAATGACAATTCTGTAAAAGCTGAGAATGTGACAGGTGGAAGTACGACACCTTACACAAAGGGTGTACAGACTGATACAAGTGTTAAGAGACAGAACAATAGGCATTTTTATCGTTCGCATATCCCTGTCCGAGACCAGAAACTTACATCCGTTTCCTCATCGTATCCAGTTGTGCGTAAAGTTCATCCTTTTCGACCCATTCCGAAGCCCAGACCGTCCAAAGTAATTCCTGAACATTCGACAGTTTGACAGCCCATGTGTGAACCGTTGAGCTGTCCGATACCCACAACTATGCATTTTTAATTTCGGTTTATCTCCAGACTCCATCTGATTTCGCTCATCATCCGACTGTGTCCAAACCCAAGAGTTTTCCACCACCGAAGAAAAGTGCTATTGACACTTTATTTTATTGTGTTAAAGTTCCAGAACTGTGAAGCCCTGTGTTGTAGTATTATTTGATCATCATATGTTTACATATTTTTGACTGGTTTTTACAATATCTTGTAGTGCGAGTAATTTTCTTGATAATTTTGGTATTGATATTTTATAGTGATATTTATTAATGTACAATAGTTAGTTTCCATATACATTGACTCTTAAAGTGATTTTTCTTATTCGTATGTTTCAGTGATGCCTGATCAAAGACTGCTTTAAAGTTCGAGTTATAACGTTCGCAAACTATTGTTTGGTTTATTTGCGGAGATCTGATAATTCGGTAAGGGTTGTTTGTTTATTTACCATTACATGTTCACTTCCTGATTTACAATTTGCAAGATTTACATTTGAGATAAAAGGTCTTTTAATTTATAATTATCGTTAATATAGTTTAACGTGTAAGTAGCTTATTTAATACTTGTTCTTTTGAAATGTTTAATTCTTGTATGCATATTAGCTTTGAAGAGTATTTTATTTATTTTTTAAATTTTGAGTGATAATTTAAGGTTTTCTCATAGTGTTTTTGTTGCTACACTCGTTGAAAAGAGGGATGTAGACAATTTCGATATAATATTCAACTATCTGCATGTTGACATCCGGTTTTAGCGTCGCTTAAGCTCAGATGCTTGAAGATTTTAATAAATGAATAAGTAAGCTATATTGGTGTTATTCCAGGACTTCCACACAGATCTACACTTTGGCTTGTCCTTTTACGACACAATTTGTTTGTTCTCCGAAACTAGTTTGTGTTCTGAATGTTGTTAATCGAGCAACAAAATAAAATATTTCATTCGTTTTTTTTCTAGTACATTCTAGCGTTATAATTTTGATGAATCCAGAATGAATCGAATTAACTCAGTTCTGAAATATTTATCAGACAATATTTTTAAAGATCTGGAAATACAAGAATTATATGACATTATAACAGGTATTTCGGCATCACAGCGCGCTATCTTGTACAGATACAGATACAAAATTCAGATACAGATATCTTCAATTTCCTTGCTTTGATCGAGCCAGTGCATGATGATGTCATAGATATCAGATGTTTTTATTATCAAACACCCACAAACTAGCAGTAGACATTGATATAGTACGTTCAACATCACAAACAGGCTGTTTTTTTATCCTCATTCACTTACGTTTTCAAAATAATATTAAGAGGATAATTCACATTTTGGTTTCAATTAGTATATAAGCATATTTATCAGTAAAAGATGTGATGAAAATGTGATTAAATTGGTTTGAACGCAAATTACATACCCGGTGTATATATTTTCGATTCTTCTCATTTTCTTTTAAGTGAAACCATCAAAAATATTTTCTGTTTGGAGAGTATCACAATGATTGGATGAATTAAACCCGAACAAAACAAATCTTCTTTACAGGTTCGCATAAAAACTTAATGCAACATGGTTCATTTTGTCTGATCACGAATCATACATGCTATTGATGTGTTAGGAACGGCTGTCTTAAAGCTATCGAGGGTGTCTGCCGACATAACAATATATGGGTGTGCATTGATTGTTTGGGTAAAATATTTTGAGGATGGCATGTCAATGCTGTGATTTTTGATTTTTTGCTGTTAAAAATATTTCAGCAAC
Organism: Hydroides elegans; assembly: GCA_001703475.1. NCBI lineage: Eukaryota > Metazoa > Annelida > Polychaeta > Sabellida > Serpulidae > Hydroides > Hydroides elegans. Next base: position 7,012 of record LQRL01067018.1, on the reverse strand, counting down.
CCAGATAAGGACTGAATACCGAAGTGTTGACAAGGACATTGACTGTTATATTGTTAATTTTTATGTCACATTTATAGAAGGATAAAGGTCAAATTGCGTTCCGTGTCATTTGTAATTATATTTGTACGATTGAAGTTTGTTTGAAATGTCATAACCGAGATATAAAGTAAGCTATACTGTAGTCTGTTGAATATTATAACAGTATATTGTTTTATGATTTTACGTTTGTGTTAAATATTTAGTACAGAGCAATTGTTTTCGTTAATCTTCATTAAATACATTTTTCAATTTTCTCAGGTTTAATGCGTTCAAATCTTTGTGGTTGGGGTAGTCAATGATGAATTTATACTTTTGATGCAACAATCTAACACAACTATTGGCAAATAATCTGATGTCGAACACCTCGCGAGGTGTTTCTCCAATTATGTATAGATTCTTTTTTGCAAACAAGCATAACAAATATGAGTAAATGAAACAGGGCGATATTTATCTGCCTTTTTCTTTATGTGAACTTTTATACCTTGTCTCCAATTTTTGGGACATCACCTCATGATAAGCAACTCTAACATTTGATATAAACGGGAAAGTTTACGATCTGAAATTAAACCATAATGTCCATAAACTCCTCAGATCTGATCGAGATTCAACTAGGGCTATACTGACAAAATGTATGTATATCGGTAGGTTGGTCGTAGAGAACATTTATGGGGCCATATTAGAAGACAAACCAACCCGTCCGAGATTTTAACACAGACACGAAATATGAGATGTATTTCATGAATAATCAACTTCTATCGCCTGTATTAACTGGATTAATGTGCCGCATTAAATTACTAGGTGCACGTACATAAAGTATGCTTCAACCGAATTCTGGAATCAGGATTCCAACAGGAATTAACTTCAATGAATCATCAATTCTATTCTAAGTTCAAAGTATCTGGATTACTAGAGAATTTCAACATTTTTACAAGCCAAGTATTACAATACCCAAGTACCATCGTTTGTTTACATTTTAAGAGGTAACAAAGACTTTCTAACAAGATATGACATTAAAAATCATATCAAAGAAGTTAGAAAATATTTTATAAATTACATGTTCTTTATTATTCAGAGTTTGAGCAAGAAAGAGAGAGACCGCTCTGCAAGTGTGTTTAGATGACCAGCAATTACAAGGCCAATCAACCTAACACATTCTGAGGTCAGTAGAGTCAAATGACATAATGTTGACCACAAAAAAGTGTCGAAGAAAATTGACAATTCGAAACAAGATTGTTTGCCTTCGGTATGATTTTTTTGGAAATTGTCAACATTTTTCTATGGTCAATCTTAGATATTTTTGGGTATAACTTAAGATAAACTATACTACAGACATTCCAACATAACAGACACTTCCTTTATTTTGAAGAAATATAATTTTAAACGAATTGAAAAAAAAACATTAACCCAGTCATTAAACATTCGGCAAGCAACTGCATGTCTTTGAATTTATGCTAATCGGGTGTTTATGATCAGTTAACACAACTATATCTTATAAATCGAATAGAAACAATACCGACTTCTCATATCTGTAAAAAAAGTATATGAAGGTTTGCAAGTTTCATTTGCCAAAATAAATTGTCGCGACGAGATGAACCGGAAAACTGTCAATTTAAGGGTCAAGGTTGTGAGGTCGTGAGAAGTAAACAAACAACATTAAAGTCATGTCTGTTGAAGAACTTCGGCGCAACACTCTTGATATTACCTTGACCAGGGGAGATAAAGGTAATCATTCCTTTGATATGTTCAGACAAACAAAGAAGCTCGTTATTGTAGTGTTTTCACTACAAACCTTTTATTATCGCCCACTGTCACATCACCGGTAGTCCGACTCAGCTTTATAGTTTTTGGGCGAATAGTTTTGAGCTATCCATCCGTCTTTATGTCCGCCATTTCATTCTTTTATTAGGCCCAACCCAAATGGTTGGGGCCTATAGGTTTGGGGTGTCCGTCTGTCCGTCATACTTTTTTGTACCGGCCAGAACTTTTGAACGGAAAATCATAGAGACTTGGTTATAGGCTCAAATGAAAGTTCTTGGTCCGTAGATGTGCCTTTTGACTATTTCGGTCAAAAACACCCGACCGGAAGTTATCAAATTGGCCAAAAATAGCCAAAATAGCAGTTTTTCAAGACTTGAGCTTGTACGGTCTAGAACTTTTGAAAGAATGGTCACGGAGACTTGGTTATAGGCTCAAATAAAAGGTCTTGGTCCGTAGATGTGCAATTTGGCCAAAAAAACGCGACCGGAAATTGTAAAATTGGCCCAAATAGCCAAAAACAGCGGTTTTTCAAGACTTGAGCTTGTACGGGCTAGAACGTTTGAATGGAAGGTCATAGAGCTTTGGATAAGGCTCAAATGAAAGGTCTTGGTCCGTAGATGTGCCTTTTGGCCATTTCGGCCAAAAACACCCGACCGGAAGTTGTAAAATTGGTCAAAATAGGCAAAATAGCGTTTTTTAAGGCTTGAGCTTGTACGGGCTAGAACTTTTGAACGGAAAGTCATAGAGACTTGGTTTTAGGCTCAAATGAAAGGTCCTGGTCCGTAGATGTGCCATTTCGGCCAAAAACACCCGACCGGAAGTTGTCAAATTGGCCAAAAATAAAAGGATTTCATAGATAATATATTTAAAATCCACAAAAAAAAAAACATACCCCTTCGAGTTTGGGGGCGGTTGGGACCTGCTCGTGTTTCACAAATACTTCCTTGTATCCTATCATTTTCGAGTGGAGGATCCTATACACCTGGTTAAGGCTGCGTTTAAACTGATCAAACCAAGCTTCAAACCAAGCTTCAAACCACTTGAGGTCGTGACGGCATTTGACGTTTTGATTATGTGATAACGTTTATTGCGTAACAATGAAGTGGCAGGACAATTACGTTTTGGCATAATAATAGGAATTCCTTTTTATGACGTCACAATATATGCAACATGCAAATATATCTGAGCATAATCTTACAGCGTTTGCTAGCTTTTTGAAATCGAATTTTACCTTAATTCATTTTATTGTTTTCAATATAAGAAAATATATTTTATCGCCACCGCGACCTTAAGTGGTTTGAAGCTTGGTTTGAAGGTAAGTTTGATCAGTTTAAACGCACCCTAAACGTAAAAGATAAATGAACTTGGGGTGTTGAGAATTGTGTTTTTTCCTAATTTGGTTCATCGATTACGTGTGAAGATAATATTCTATTTCATTTAGTACTTCGACTCAATGGTTTGGAAAATTATGTATATGCTATTTGGATGTAGGAACATTCAACCCCCGGTTCAGTCCCTTACTTGTACATGTTTTTTTTTAGGTCCCAACCCCAAGGCAAAGGAGCCTATGGATTTGGGGTGTCCTTCTGTCCGTCATCGATTCTTTTCCAGGCTGTATCTTTGTAACGGATGGTCGTAGACATCTGGGAATCGGCTCATATAAAAGATCTTGGCGTGTAGATGTGCATTTCGAAATTATACACGAATAACAAGATTAGTTTAAATTATTTTTTGCTAGGTCTTGGCTTCAACATTAAGGGTGGAGTAGATGTGCCACACTTAAAAGGAGATCCCGGTATTTTCATTGCCAAAGTGCGAGAAAGGGGAGCCGCGGCTGATGATGGTCGTATCAAAGAAGGAGATAAGATCATTGAGGTACTTAACTTAACATAAAAGATTATAAGTTTTCATATTGAAATAATAACATTCACTATAATTAAACCAAAATTAGAAAAAGAAAAATGTAATTGACTCATTAATACCCTGATAAATTGGTAATGTATCACAGTATATTATTTACGTAAAGATAAAATTAATATAAGTCGTTAAAAGTGACAGGCTTATAAACGTATATCAACTCATTCTTTTCACATGAAATACAAAGTGAAATACAATTTGTGGATTGTGGATTTGTGGATTGTGTTGTGTTTTGGCAGATTAACGGAGTCAATGTAGAGCGAGTGACCCACGATGAAGCAGTCAATCACTTTATGAAAGCAGGCGCCGTTGTCCGCTTAAAAGTCATCCTTGGTGCCGAGAAAATCCTAAAGGTATTGATAGGATTCATTATTGTAAATAGGGCAAGTTATATGATTTTGTTAAATAGTGTCAATTGTTCGATGACAAGCACTGTCAACGGTGTCGCTTTTCGCTTTATGTTTAGAAGTATGTTGGATGTAAAGTCAATGTTTTTTTCTATGTCTAATTCCACCAAAAGCATTCTATTTACAGCATTTGTAGGCGAGAATATACAGCTGTTTTCAGTTTCATAATTTAATGTCAATGACTAAAATTCACCAATGTTTTCAAAATTGTCATAGAACGTAATTGTACAAATGTTATAAGTACAAATGTTATAATTATCAGCATTTTTGTGTCTGATATTCCCGTGTTGTATATGGCCCCTTACTATTTCAACAGGAAATGCAAGCTGCGGAAGAAGCTGCGGCGACTGACGGTGCGTCTGGCAGCTCTTCATTGAGCGTCGTTCTAGGATTATTAGCAGTGGCCGCTGTGGGAGTGGGTATTTACATGGGCTGGAGGCACTATAAACAATAACTTGGTCCACGTGTGTGTGTTTTGCCTCGGCCTTGAGAAGCGCTTAGTGTTTAGTGAAATCATTGCTAGGATCTTTCATTTTAGTAAAGTTCAAGGAAGTTATGTGCTTCCTGGAATGGTAAATGTTACTAAGATGTATATTGAAAGGCAATGTATTATCCATGTTCTGTGAAATTTTAGGGAGGGAGATGTAAACAGAAAATGATTATACTCGGATTACATGTATTCTTGAAGCATATAAAATGGTATATATCAGCAGGGTCTTATATCATAAATATTATAGCAAAGCTTTATAGAAATGCTTCTTTATAGTTAAACAAATTATTCACTAGTATTCTAAATTATATATTAAGATTCTTTCTGAAGCAGGTTATGTTTTCAGAGTTTGTTATTGGCGTGTTTTCTTTCAAATGTAAAGAATCACCTATATCTTAAGCAGACATTTAGTTTCGGAATGAAAGTTCGTTATTCTGATTAGCTGATGTGATATACGTGGTAAATGACAATGGATATGTATATTCGTTGTGATTGATAAGCGAATAATTATTCTATGAACTAGTTTGGTAGATAATGACAGGGAAAACACAAAAAGCATACAAGAGGAGAAACTATTATGTATTTTTTGGATCTCATTTAAATGTAAATTCCAATATTTTACTAACAACTCAAAATCTAAAATTGTTGTAGAAAAATTTGCCCAATTGTTTTGAGTTTATAAGTTAAGTAGAGTGTTCAGAAATCATGTGAATTGCAAATATTATTTATTTCTCCACCCGAGTGTTTGTCAATTGATTGTGAACTGCACCAGGTCCATGTACATATATGTGATATCCACTGAGAAAGGGTGAATACCCGCTTTCCTTCATGAAAGCGTCTGTAAAAAAATGTTACTTTTATAGAAAATAAAATATTTGAAAATTCTTCTTTTCTTCTGTGCCTTGTAGGAAATTATTTATGCTATATTTCATTCAGTTTCATATGGAAACTGTAAATACTGTTCGCCTAATAAACGAATCTCTACGAATTGAATATGCCAATACGAGCCCTTGTAAAAAATAATACCATAACTAAAATTGAAATACAATGGTAACCTTGGCTTGTCATTTCCGTCCCCTATTATTAAGTATTGTGTATAGGTGAAGTGAAAGTAAATGAACTTTAAGCAAAGCTTTAAATGTCAGAAGTTGCTATTATATAACCTTGCAGATATACGTATGTTAATGTTTATCTTGTCTTCAATGCAAAACATTCCAAAACATGTATTTAGAGACATTTTAGTGCGAAAAACGCAATGGCAATGTTAAGTCGAATGTATTAAGTCAACTAAAGATTTATTCAAAGTAGCGTATATGTCCCCATTTAAAACGAATAATGCAATTGATACTGTAGTCTACATACTCACGGTTAGGCTATCAAAATTTATTGAATTAAGTATTTTTTTTGCTTATCTATGCGCACCATATGGTAAGTTAAAACCTTATATAAAATGTTATTGCTTTACATAGTGCATGCACATTAATCTGAATAATGAGTTTGACAAGTATGGGGGTGTTTATATTTCACGGTATAGTAACTGTTGTCGCTGTATAAGTCCCCAGTCTTCCAGGCCTTTTTAAGTTTATATCGGACAACTTACTTATAACCACGTTTGACCCTTAACGATTACTTTGACGCTTACCCCGGGTTAACATAAACCGGTCACAAAAAGATATGCTCTTTTGATTTTATATTGTTATAATTTTATTATTTTATATTATTTGCTTATGCCTTTATAAACTAAGATAGTTTGATTATTCGACTAGAGATTATTTTATGTTTTGCGAATTTCCATCGTTTAACTTTTGATAAAAAAAATGTTTTTATAACACCAGGTGGAGCAAAAAAAGTGCCGAAATTTAAATCGCTTACATAAACACTCATTATCCTCTAAAACCCCGTTGAACACGCCACTGTGTTTTATGCATGCAAGATGTAAACATCATTGAATAGAACTCTTGAGGCCCCCAGCAACTCCAGTGTGCCTTATTTGGTAATTTTAGGTTCTATGTAGAATTTAAACTGTCGCTGCATTATGCATTCAAGATGTAAAG